>VMBQ01002375.1:77531-136161 GCA_007657795.1 Dreissena rostriformis
AGATGAGCTTGTCCGGGCCATAGCTATGTTGTTCATTGTGAGACTTTGAAATCAATTGGCACATTTGTTTGCAATCATGCGAAGGTGTGTTGCGCGAAAGAATTACGTCTATATCTCCAAGGTCAAGGTCACACTTTGAGGTCAAAAATGGCCATAAATGAGCTTGTCCGGGCCATAACTATGTGGTTCATCAAGGGATTTTAAAATCATTTGGCACATTTGTTCACCATCATTGGACAGTGTGTTGCGCGAAAGAATTACGTCAATATCTCCAAGGTCAAGGTCACACTTTGATGTCAAAGGTTAAAAATGTCCATAAATGAGCTTGTCCGGGCCATAGCTATGTTGTTCATTGTGAGGCTTTGAAATCAATTGGCACATTTGTTCACCATCATTGGACGGTGTGTCGCGCGAAAGAATTACGTCAATATCTCAAAGGTCAAGGTCACACATGAGTTCAAAGGTAAAAAATAGCCATAGTTGAGCTTGTCCAGGCCATTACTATGTCGTTCATTGTGGGATTTTGAAATCAATTGGCACATTTGTTAACCATTATTGGACGGTGTGTTGCGCGATAAAATTACGTCGATATCTCCAAGGTCAAGGTCACACTTTGAGTTCAAAGGTCAAAAATGGCCATAAATAAGCTTGTCTGGGCCATAACTATGTCATTCATTGTGAGATTTTAATATTACTCTCCACATTAATTTTGTTCACAGGCATTGGATGGCGTATCATGCCAAAGAATTCAAGATTTCAAAGGTCAAAATGGCCATAAATGATAATGGCATAATAATTCTTAAAAATTGCCATAAATAAGCTTCTCTTGTTTTGTGAGACAGCATGCAAAATATTCTGTGTCAATGCAGCATGTGGGGTATACGTCACGTCAGTGACAAAGCTCTAGTTTCTATCTGCAATAAAGTTTGTTAAAATGTTTCTTGCTTTAACATTATTAAGCCCCCCTTCGAAGAAGAGGGGGTATACTGTTTTGATGGAGGTTGGTCGGTCTGTCGGTAGACCAATTAGTTTCCGAACAACTTGTGAACGGATTCAACAATTGGCTTGATGTTGATCATGTTCATTGGCCGTTGCCAGTATATGACCCCTTTTGAAATTGGGGTCACTAGGTCAAAGGTCAAGGTCACTGTCACATAAAGAGTGAAAATTGTTCCGATAAATAACTTGTGAAGCAGGGACTGATTGGTTTGATACTTGGCATTCAACAGTAGATGGTCCCTATTGAAATTGGGATCACAAGGTCAAAGGTCAAGTTAATGTCACACTAAGTGTGAAATCATTTCTAATCAATAACTTGTCAACTAATTCACCGATTGGCTTGATACTTCCCATGTGCATTGACCTTGGACAGTAGATGACCCCTATTGAAATTGGGGTCACAAGGTCAAAGGTCAAGGCCACTGTGACATTAAGTGTTAAATTGGTTTCCGTTAGATATGTCATCAACGGATTGAGTGATGGGCCTCATACTTTGCAGATGCATTGACCTTTAACTGTAGACAATCCCTAGTGAACCAAGGACTGGTTCTTCCCAGGAAACGGACTCGAGAGTGTTTCAATAAGGCTAAGTCTTTCGATGCAATCGAGCTAAAATAAATAGGTTTAAACCTAATATTAATTTTGAAGTGTCATTCCTGTAATAGACACATTTTCAAGTTTAAACTGCTTAAACATGCCATGCAGTGAATGATAAAGATCACACTTGGAGGTCACAATGTTTGTTAAAAAATATAAGAGCACCATCAGTTATAATTAGTGATTCAAAATCAGACAACAATCACAATCGATTATCAAATCAAATCAAACGTACGTAATTGATACAGAGTATTGCCATGTTCAGCTGAATGTACCAAGCTCTATAAAGAGGACACAGAAATGAAATATATTGCAACATCATAATTTCATATAACTTTGAATGTTGAAGACTGAGATTCATTAGCACAATAAACGGGTGATATGTAAAATAATATAAACAAAGGGAAGTGTTTAAAACTGTGAAATAAACCAACACAGATGCTAACCACTGACTGCCGACAGTTATAATACTAAAATATTCTCAACCCATTTACTATACCGATGATTTAACAGAAGTGCATAATTCTGTGTCAACTTAAAATTTATTTAAGTGGCTAAGTCACACTTATATGATAAGATTAAATCTTATGGTCAGATTTGTTGCAAAAAATCATGTGTCAAGGCCCTATTTGGGGGGCATCTGTCTCCGACCGTGGAGCTCTTATTATTTTTGGTTTTGCTATTACAGTAATCAAGATTTATAATTAACACTAAAGTCACCATGATAAATGATTCATTCCAAATATTTTTAATAAGAGAAAAAATATGTGTTGCTAGAAAGTGAGGCTTGCATTATAAGGTCCATTATAATCTATAAATGTTAACTGTTTACCAAGAAAAACAAAACAGTGATTATCACAACAAACTTTTTTTTGTGTCTGAAAACAATGGACACAAAATTGAAGCATTAGCCTCCTTTTGATTTTCACTTGTATGGTTATAATGTTTGTGAGAAAATTTGGTGATGCATGTTTAAAAGGGCATGTGCGTCAAATGGAACAAATGCTGTTGTCAGGTAAATTTTGTGTGTGGAAGCAAGTCCTGTTTGAAGTGTTATGTGGGCATCAGTTTTTTTTTCTTCATTTCACTTACTGAGTGGTGTGTTGCACTTTCTGCAAAAATTGACTGCATCACCAACTGGTTCACCACAGTTTGTACACTCCATTCTGAAATTTGATCATTCAAGTTACATGATAAATGTATAAATTTGCCAAAGACATGTAAAATTAATCAATGCTTAAGCTGAAAAAAGAAAAGAAAACAACAACAGCCATACTATTGTACAATTGTGAACATAATATATAAAAATGATTTTCTTTATCGTATACAAGACGTAAACAAAAAATGTTTGATTCCACTGACCGAAAAAGACCTTATTTTTTTTGCCAACCCTTAAGTTTATGTTTGTTTTTACAGGTTAAAGCGCTCCGTTTTAAAGCAGAATCCAATATAAGGCTGTTTTTTCCCAACCTTCCATTGCCGATTCAAATCAATGTTAACTAAAAAAGATACACGGCATTGATTGTGGTTGGAGTTGAAAGGCAAAGAGTTTAATGAATGAAATCAAAGACAGCATATGTCTTTTTCTGTGCAGTTCTTTGCTGCATTTCACGCAGTACGGGATATATGCTACGCGTAGTTTTCGCAGTTTATTTTACCTTATTACATATTGCTGATCCAGTGTTTTTTTTGGATGAAATATTTGGCATTATTCGGCCCCATTCCCCTCCAGAAAGAGAATATATTTTTCCCCTATTTTGAAAAAAAAATCCCCTCTAGAAGTAAAAAAAAAAAAAAAAAAAATTTTTTTTTTTTTTAGAAAGAAGTGTCTAATGATAATTATATCTTGATGATTTTATTTCATTAACAACTCACAAAGTATATGAACTGTGAACATGAACATAACACTTTGATGAAAAAAATAGTTGAAATAATGTTTTTCTCTATGTATGGTGAATTATAGTGTTAAAACTTGATTTTGTACTGTTACTTGCTAAGCATTGAAATTTCCCCCTTTTCCCCTTATACGCGCGAATTTCCCCCCCTCAGGGGATCCGACCCCTTTCCCCCAAAACTGAAAAAAATCACTGTGATCATATATCTATAGATACAAAAAAAGTGAAATTAAAACATGTTAGTCAACCGGCCACACGCGAAGTATCCGTACATATTTTAAATATTTATTCACACGTTCTTCGGACAAACCTGTTTAGTGGTTTGTCTGGCATTGCTATTTGATTTGATTATTAACAGTATCGGGAATCATCTCGCTCATGCTCAATACATTGGTCAATATGGTGGAATAATTCTTGTTAAATTAATAAAAAATAATATTTATCATGGTTTTGTTGAAAACACATTAAGAATCTATTGTTTAGATACCATAATTATATCGGCGAATATCTTCATTTAACATCTGGTCTAAAAAAAAATCCAGTTCACCTAGTTCACGCGATACCGTCTATATTATATAACGATCACTGTACTGACCGCGAACTGACCCTGATACCTTGTGCCTTGGAATGCAAGTGAGGTCACGATTCCACTGCTGGAACGACGGCTTGTTTAAAACTTTATACTTTTACATGTTTAATGTTCAATTTCAAAAACAATTTAAAATGGTTTGGCCAAAACTAATATTAGGATATCGAAAAAGGATACTTTTATGAACTAAAATATACTAGTACACAGACAGCAATATGGTAGTAATAACTAAATATGAGAACACAGCCTTTAAGTACAAACGCTCTGGCGCTGACAATCCTCTGAATATAAAGGGGCACACACAAACTGTATTGATGTCAAGAGTTGAGTGTAAAACTGTTCTATCCATCAAGACTTTTCATAAGAGATAAAATCGTTTCATGCTGAACACGCAGCAAACCAGCGTATCATGCTAAACTACAAAGACGCGGTCATGTTTCCAATGTTCTGAAGGATTATGCTCAAATCAGTCAATGGAATAAATGAAGTGTATTCATTTGTGTCTAGCTGTGGAAAATTTTATTTGAATTCTTTTGGATACTTACAAAAATCAGGTAAGGTGAAAAGCTAGGTTATACAGCTACGCCGAAAAACTTGATGTATTTTCAGAAAGTTCAATGATGGGGGCGCTCACAGCTTCCTTGATTTAATAATTTGTTTAACTGATTATAATAGATTAGAGGTATAACAGCTTATTGGTGACATGCTGTTGTTCAATGTCAATAAATGTGTGAAAAACTTTATTAGAATTTTACCATACAGGGGCATTTGACAGTTCAAATGTGATAATTTAATGTGTAAAAAATAGCCCGTGTTTGACATTGGCATCATGGACAATTTTGACAAGTTCATCTTAGCATGTTTCATATCATTGTTATTTGTTGATATTTATTTATATTGTCTGCTAAAATGTAATTGAAAACAAAACAGACATAGAGAAATTAATAAGTAAAATGCAGGTTTATTGTAAACAGAATTTAACTTTTGCCAGATGTTCAAAAAATGTTTACATGTTGAATTTATTCGAAATTTAAACTCACTTGTCAATTGGTTGTAATACTTTAATCTGAACAGTATAACTGATGCCTGCACATCAATGAACATGTGACACTTCGGTTAAATGGCGAACTTTTGATTTTGTGAAAATCTATAACACCTTTATCGTCAAGATTGGCCAAAATAATTTTGTAAAAAGGAAAACGTGATCATATGGGTTTATTGGATATCTACATATTTACAGAAATCATTATGAATGCAGAAATGGATACGGTAATAAATAAATTTAGCAGAAGATATTTGTCTAAGTTTAGATTTAAACCCTGTTCATTAATTCAACGTTGAGTGGTGGCAGCAAATTTGGCAGCAAATTTACCACTGTTATATTGCCAAAACTATTTCATGTTGTTTTGGGTGATGGGCAAATGACCTGTCCCAGCAATTGGTTACACTGTAGGAAGCTCAGCAAGATCCAACAGTTGCTTCAGTGTGAGCTTCCCTTAGTATGTTGCTCTCACAGTGAGCTGTTATGATCTTCATGAAACTAGGTCAGAACATTTGTATCAATGATAGCTGAGTTTGAAACCAGATCACTTGTAAACAGAAACTAGGTCACAAGATAAAATTAAAAAAGAGCATGTCAACACTCTTGAAGTCATATTTGTTATACAATCTTGTTAATGAAAGTTGCTAAGAACATTAACATTTTGTTGAAATGTGAAAATTGGTTCCGCTCAGTTTTCCTTAGATATGATTAAGAAATCCTTAATAACACTCTAGAAGTCACATTGTTTGTCCAATCTTCATAAAACTTGGTCAGAAGATTTGTTTTAATGTTATCTTGAAATTTGTGAACATGATTCCTATCCATCGAAAGGCATGGCTGCGTGGGGATGTGGCAGATTTTCTTATGATGATATAGTGAAACCTTGTGAACAGTTGAGAAATCACATTTCGGGTCCAATCTTTATGAAACTTGCTAAGAACATGCGATCAAATGTCATATTATAATGTAACGGCCGAGTTTTTTAACGGTTGCGCTCAGTTGAAAAACATGGCCACCAGAGATGGGGCAATTTTTTGTTATATGGTTATAGTGAATCCATGTGAACAATCCAAAAAAAGTCATTTTTTTTGTCAAATGTTCATGAACTTATCCAGAAATACTAATGATATCTCAAATGAGTTTGCAAATGGGTCCTGGCCAAATAAAAAACATGGCTGCCATGGTCGGGCCCCTTTTCCTTATAATTATTGCCATAGTTAAACATTGTGAACACTCTATGAGTTACATTTTTAGTCTATTGGCGTTAGCCAATGGAAATAGGAAAACTGCATTTCAAAAAGATGTGTTTTAGTCGGTTGTCTTTTATCAACAGGTTCAAATGCCCGTATGTTCCCGAATTTCGAGGCAGACAAAATAAAACAAATTTCCTTCCTAAAACAATTCTGTTATTGGCAGGGGGGGAGCGCTTTTACGGATTTACGCATGCGTGATTACTACTATGTTTCTATAGGTGTTATGTTCCGCAACCAGAGAGAAAAGTTTGCTTGGCTCAGTGGTAGAACATTCACTTACAGATCCAGAGGACGTGTATTTTGAATCTGGGCAACATTAGTTTTATTTCAACTTTTTTTCTTACTATAAAAATTAGTTTAGACTATTAAAAACATTAAAGATTTGTAAGCAATCATATCTTATGACATTTGAAAAAAATGCAAAAATATGCGAACAATTCCCTTGAGTCGGACATTTTTATCGTTGTATTTTGTAAAGATGAGTTGAGTTTGACATGATTTGAGACCTTGTTATAAACACTCTACCCTAGGTATTCAAAGTTAATAAAATTTCTAAATTTAATGTTATCAAATATTTTCTCAAGATGACATTGGATATGTAGTAGTATTTATATCTTCTTGTGGCGATAAATTTAGAATGTTAAATTATCGATCCGCTTTAATTATGCCATTGGCTATTTGACCAGATGCATTTCACAGCATTCACCAATGACTGGATATTAAAAAACATTACCTTATTCTGTAATAATGGAAGTTTATTTTCTGTGGTTTGTTCTATTTAATAGATTTTATAGTAAAATATGTGCTACAACTCAATTAACCCTTGAGACGAACGCAATTCACCCTTATGGCAGACATGAGTTTACCTACTGGTAGAGGCATACGGATGAGAAGTAACCACATATTCATTTGAATAAGTATGACTCAATCTATAAAGAATCCTATAGCTCACAAACAATAAGAATCACATTATGTTTTATCTTTGTATTTGGGTACTTGAGTGTGTCACCCCCAGTGCTAGAATTGGTTCCATTGTTGTAAACTTGGAATAGACACTAGAAGTGACCAAGTCATTTGTCCTCTTGAAAAAAACTTATTTTCATCAATATGCTGACACTTTAATACACTTAAAAAATTATGTACAGGATATGAACATTTGAATTGTTGTAAATGTAGGGGATTGATAACCTAATCAGTGCTCAAGACAAATATGTGTATGTGTTAAGGGCGAATATGTTCGACTCATGGGCGAATTCAGTTGGTATTGATAATCAACTATTTTTCAATTACAACAAGATGGGAACCAAACAGTTATTTTAAAAATAGATTCATTAGATATGATACTAAAAGCCTGCACCAGCTGAGTCCCGGCTTTGATCGAATATCTTGTTATTTTAGACTAACCCGTGCAGCTCAATGGCGAGTTACCCTATGTGTTTTTTAACAAGGTGAATCTCGTCATATTTGATGTTGTTATAACATACTTTTTCAATGTATTTATTAATGGGGTACGTTACTTTAAATAGTTTTAATGGATAAATAATTGTCTTTGCAATTTTGGATGGCAAGAGATTGGGGTAAAATTAAAGTGTTTTGATATAAATCTGCAAATTATGTTGCATAATATTTTTAATTATTTGAATAGTTGGAATAACAATGAACAATTTCAGAATGTGTGCTCCAAACAACAGTGTACATGTAATATTTTGCGTTAGTAAAGTGGTCGGTAAATATAACATCAACAACAATACAACAACAACAACAAATTGTTCCTTTCTGCTTAAATGCATATGAAGCGATCATATAACCAGTATAATGAATAGTAACAAACGAAACAAGACAAATACAAATATAACTCTGACCTTAGTTCGGAATGAAAAAGTGGTTCAGTCTCGTAAATAATAAGGATATAATTATAATCTTTATTAAAACAAAAGCATAAATAAACGTCTAGCCAATCAGAAATAACATTTATATCATAGCATTTTCTTGCTAGAAAAAAACCAAGCTCCCTTGATACATATTTCTGATTTTTGATAGCTTTTTAGATTTTCATTCAGTCAACTTTTCCTTTAACATTAACTTCAGCAGAAACTTCCTTATATCTTGCCAATAGACTTTCAACGCTGTCGGCGCTCTCGTTAGTTAAATGGTCATGAACTTGCTGAAAACCTTTGTTCTATTGATACCTCAGCTACAGTACACTCCACGCGTTTTCCCCAAAAAACGCGCTCCCTCCGCGGGGTTTTTTCTGCTAGCGAGTGTTCACGCGGCGTTGGAAAGCGAGGTGAACTCGATAAAACGCTCGGCGTTACGCCGCGTTCGCTAATTCCCGCGGCGTGTATTACTTTAGCCTAGTCGGTAAATGCAGATGATTTCCGTTCTTATCAGTGACCGCCGCGCAACGCCGCGTTAGCAGTGTGCTACTGGGCATNAAAACGCGTGGAGTGTACTGTATGTTTGAAATAATGGCCACCAGGGGGCGGGGCAGTTTTCCTTAAATGGCTATAGTGAGACCTTGTGAACATTTTAGATGTGACACGTGTTTGCCCAATCAACATTAAACTTTATCAGAACATTATTTCTTATGATATCTCAGGTAAAAAATGGTGTGGGAAAAAAAATAGAAACATCAGAAGCCAAATTGTAATTTTATAATACAAACATCACAAAAGCTGCTTAGAACAGTTTATTTATACTTTGCTTTTGAGGTGAGCAACCTAAGGGTCTTTGGCCCTCTCGTTTAATCTAAGTAGGCAATTTTGCATCAGAATACTCATAAAAATACATTATATTTATAAATTAATTACATACCTTTTCTACTTTCATTATTTTGTAAATGAATTTTAATATTTTTAATAATGTTAAATAAAAATAAAAACTTATATTTTGATCAAAGCATACATATTATGCTAAATGCAATCCAAATTTATACTATAATTATATTCTATGTGTTTATGCAAATTCATAAAAAAATTAACTCACCTGATATAATAATTTTCTAAACTTGCACATTAATCTGAACCTTATAAAATGAAATATTTACTGGTAGATAAACAAAATCACATTCTGGACTTTGCTTTGGAGGCCACACAACCTAATGTTTAATAAAACGTTTGTTATCAGTGGGTTTTTTGGGGGGGCGCTAGGGTAATCGCATTGCATAATAATACACTGGAAACAAACAAAAGAGGCATTTCTTGTAAGATAAAGGTTAAATGTGGTCGAAAGGAATAATTTCAATATGGCATAGGCATAGGCACAATTAGGGGCAAACTTAGTAGGATCATGTTTCTTTTCATATGCCTGTTAACAAGATAGGGCGTATTATGTAAACATCTGCAGTGGGCAGGTGGCCTAATAGTACATGCAATATAAATCAGATCATCCTATAACTTGGTGATTATCTCAGCCAAGTTTGATTACCAGCCAGATTGCATTAAGCACTGACGAATAATGGCAATGGGATGCTAAAATATAAGCGAAATGAGAATTGTCTGCTCTATTACTCAAATACTTTCACATCATCATCAAACTTTGTTGCAATATGTATGGGCATATTATTCTCCAAGTTCGATAATCAACAAGATTGACTGCAGCACTTCTGAATTTCACTGTAACTCCAATTTAACGAAGATGAAGGGGTCCAAGCCACAAGACAGCGTTATAAAAACACATTCATGTTATAAGTTTTGAGCTGATTTATTCATAAATTTTTGCCATGTTGTGTTGTCATTGGCCAATACTTGCATATAAAGCCTTCCGTATCGATAACTGTATACATACCGATTTTCTAATGTGCATATATTTATATCCGATAATCCAATATAATAACAGCAATTTAAAAAAAATATTCTGGCCATTTATGACAATTAATTAATTTCATAAACACAAACATATATGCCATTTTTCAGAAGTGTAAAGTGTACAGTGCATTGTGGGACATCGGTTTTATGGTTAACTGTTCAGATTTAATTATAACAACCAATGGAAGAGTCAGTTTAAATTTGGATTGAATGCAATATGATACAAAGCAAATTTTTAATTGCGTCATACGCAGTCATGCAAAAAATGTCCTTCACGGTGACTTCCAGAAAATCACGAGAAAATGAAAGTGAATTTCTGTTAACAATTTCCCTGCGTTTGGATGTAATTAATGGTCTTGATTACTTATTTAATTCCTCTTTGCCTGTAAGGTTTTCGATTGGCTTTTAGCAGATTATATTTAAATTCATATTTTTTACAAGCAAAAATGTAGTGAAACATGTCTCATGAAACTTGTCAAAGCTGTCAATGATTTAAAAGATCGATAGTACACAGTAAAAGCAAAAGAGCGGGAAACACTGATAAACACTTTCTATTTTTCACACCATTATTTGCATCAAACAATAGATAATCCATACATGCCAGACGTCCCGATCTTGGCGGGACAGTCCTGCTTTTGGGCCCTTTGTCCCGGCATCCCGATATGAGACGATTTGTCCCGACATTCGTAAAAAACGATGTAAAGTCTATAAGAAGATTGGTTGAATAAGAAAAGTGCTTGATGCGCTCACATCACGTCACACATTTACATATGTTCAAGGGGATATCCCTGTACCGATAAGATGTCAAATTGAGGCATACAGGGAAACCCCACAATTCAGTTTATGGAGTGTGTTTACTTCCGGAGAATGGAAGAACGCTGTGTTCACGAATTTCTGAAACACATGTATCGTCAAAATTGTGCAGAAAATTAGAGTTTTTGCAAGTAATATACTGACTACCGACTAAAGTAAAGGTGAAATGATTGATCATAATTTTAAGTGTCCTGCTTTTTGTTAAAATTTCCCGACAATTTTTTATGGAATTTCCCGATTTGGACCTGAAAAATTCTGGCATGTATGGATAATCACACTTAAACTGTCAAATGCCCCAGTAATGGTTAGCCTCCCCAGGTGAAACAATGACCATGGTAGACCATGGTTTTTGATGGTTGACCATGGTATTTGATTGTCAGCCGTCAAAAACTGTGGTGGAACATGATCGGGAACATGGTTGACCATGGTCACAAAAAAACATGGAGCATTGTCGGCAATGGTGACCATGGTCAACCATGGTTGGCAATGGTGACAAAAGACAGACCATGGTTGGACATGGTCACACACAAAAATGGACCATGGTCGGCAATGGTGACCATGGTCAACCATGGTCGGCAATGGTGACAAAAGACAGACCATGGTTGGACATGCTCATTGCTGTTTTTACAAAGGAAGAATATTGTGTGCACAGGAAGTTGAAATGGGCAAGCTGAATGAAGACACATGGTTTATGTTATATTTGGAAATGTAAGTCTTTAATAAATTACCGGCTAAACTGATCAGCCATTGGTTCCATTTTAACTTCTTTGGCACTATGTTCACCTATGTTTCCCAATTTTTGCTACATTGTATCACTTTTTCCTCTGCTTTATGAATGTTTTTGTCATCAACATAATCAGAAGCATAACCAATCATTTCATACTCATTAACTGTTCGCCAACATGTCGATGAAGTGTCAGCAATTCAAATGATTTTATTACAATGTTGAATTTTATCTTTAAGTTCTTTCAGTAATTCAATGGCCCTGGACACATAATATTCCCTTAAAGTAAGAGCCTTTCTGCACAAGTGTTCAATGCCAAAAAGTTAATTATTAATGTCAAACTGCCTTTTATTTCTAGTTTTGGTAAATAAAAAACAGAACCATCAAGCCTGACCTTCTTCCTGGAATTCTCTAGGAAATTCCTGCAGAAATTCCAGCAGTTATCATCAGCCTTTTTCTGTCAAAACCATGACCACTTAAGCCTGTGATGCTGTTTTACAAAAGGAAGGCCATATGACTATGGTCTACCATGGTAGACCATGGCCAACCACGTTTTGTTAAATGGCACCACAGTCTTTGACCATGGTCAACCATGGTATATGGCCATGGTCGACCATGGTATTTGACCATGGTCAACCATGGTATTTGGCCATGGTCGACCATGGTCAACCATGGTCATGATGACCATGGTCAAAGACTGGTGCCATTTAACAAAACGTGGTCTACCATGGTATACCATGGTCATATGACCATGGTCAACCATGGTTTAGCCATGGTCTACCATGGTATACCATGGTCATATGGCCTTCATTTCGCCTGGGTCTTATCAATTATAATTATTAAAGCAATTATGCAATCAGCACAATGGGCGCCACAATATTTGAATTTCAAGGAAATGGAAGGTTGGAGAAAAAATGGGAGCAAAGACCCACACATGTCATTTTGGATTCCGCGTTATATTTGATTTAAAGTGTATAGCCCATGAAATATCCCAAAGTTGCCGAATTTAATTTGTTTTAAATTCAGGTGGTTTGCAGTTAAAAATATAAGTTGGCATCAACCAATCTTGATGAAAAATATATTAAAACTTGAATGGAGACCCAACTTTGGATTTTATGTGTGGCAAGAGGGGTCAAGGTCACTATAACTGAAAATAGAAAATAAGTTTCTACTTAATAACTTGAGTTTGGTTCGTGGTATTTCATTTGAATATTAAGCTTGGGATTGCATTTAGGGCCAGCCCAGTTAAGGTCATTGTTGCTATGAAAAGAGAAACTGTTTCTTCTCAATACATTTTATCTTGAGTTAAGACAGAGGTGCTATGCTGGCATATTGTGTTTAGCTTACATGCATACCTAGCTAGTATGGGAATATTGTTCGGAGAAATTTGGGTCAAGTCAGTGTGTTACTATAAGAAGAACAACGGTTTTTTAATTAAAACTTTAGTTAAATTAATTGGGTGAATTGTGCTGAAATTTTGTGCTTTGAGAGCTTTCATTTTGACCAAGGATTGCATTTAAGGCCACTGTTACTAAAAATAGAAAAATCTATTCTGCTCAAAAACTTGACTTTGTATGGAGGCAATTTATTGCACTGAGATTGTGTGTGTATATGTAGCTTACCTGCAGACCTAACTTGAGATTGCACATTGACAAGTTGACATTCTTAATGTTTGCATGTAAGGCCGGAAAGTCAACATGAGTTTTGCATAATTTTGGATCCTTGTCTATTTATCTTATCCTAAAGCTTGTGTTTTCGATTCCTCTTGAACTAACCTTAACGTGTAAATGGTTGTTAAGAAAGTAAATTTGGCCGTGACAAGTTTTGGCAGAATTACAGCCCTTTATCTCTTATTTCAGTACAGAATATCTTTAGTCCCATTATTTTGGTTTATCAATCCCTCTTTAACTACAGGATGGATCTTTCTCAAACTTTTGCAGTTGAGTGTCATTAATGTGTTGATGTTTTAAAAGAAATTAATTTGGAATGTGACAAGTTACAGTACAGCCCACGCGCCACCAACATAATCCTCGGTCACGCCACGGCCAGAATCGTTAGTACTCGACGGCCGTGTCGTGTTTTCAAGAGGCGTATCGCCTAGGCACTCGGCATCAATCCGCGCGATGACGCCGAGTCTGTATTAACCTCGCGTACTTTTTGTGGAATAAATCCGCCGCATACATACGCGGCAAATCCAGTGAAAAAATAAACCGCAAAAAAACCCAGTCATACCTCTTTCCGCTCATAAACACACGCATTCCCAATTGTTAGGAACTGTACAAGAAGTTGGTAAATCGGAACTAATCGTCCTTTCTCGAAAAATCCGAGATAAATTAATTTGTCGTTTCCCATCTTAGGCCGAGTTATTACGGGATTCAACTTGTGTAAGACACTTGTTCAATTAACCGTTAAACTCCACCTCCGTTTTCTGAAAAAGATTCGAAAGGCGGAGCAAAGCACGAGCTGTTACAAAATTGGACGATTGCCATTGAGTAACAAACACACGATTGGTTTAGCGGGTTGATTGCTAGACAAAGGAAGCCAATTTTGTCTGCAAAAACGGTGTTACTTTATGGCATCAGACAGGAAGCAGCTTTCTTTTGATGACGTCAAACTGTCAATTCACATAGATTGCAAATTTGTGTGATACTTTTAATAATGTCATTGATCCTTTGTTTACATGTGCAGTATAAATAACCACATGCTAACATGAAAACTTTGGATTAAATTCTCAAAATAAAAACAAGAGTAATGTTGCAAACTGTGATTATATTAATAGGTAAGTAAAGGTTAAAAGACGATGTTTTGGTTGTCGTAAAACAAGGAGTTTTCTATACAAAAATATTACCACGGGATCGGTCGATCTTGGTCGAATTTCATTAATTTTTTTCATGGACGACCTCATTAGATTTTTATTTTATGATGTGCATCGACTCGGCGTCATATCTCGGATCGCAGCTTGCCTCGGCATGTCTCGGCAGACAGATGCAGAGCATCACGGCGAAATGCGACTTGCCGCCGCATACTGACGCGGCTTTAACGGCCGACTCTGCATCGACTCGTTGCGCCTTGACGCCGCGGATCACGAAATATGTTTGTTCTGCGTGGGCTGTACTGTATGGCAGAATTATGGCCCTTTGTATATTAATCCACTATGGAATATTAAGTCCTTAATCTGTGTGTTTTTAACTCCTGGTTAAGAATTGTGTGGGTCTTGCTGAAACTTTCACAGTTGAATGACATCAATGTGAAACTGACCGTAAAGAAACGAATTAAGACTACAACAGTAACTACGTTTGGCATACTTATGGCTCTTTGTCTGTTGTTTTTCTTTTTTATCGAGTGCACCGGGATTGTCTCCCATATGGCCATCGCCCCCAGAAAGACGTGTTAGTTGGTTACGGGGGATAGTGCAAGATACAGGAGACACCCCGTTCCAGAGGTGACCCTGGGTCTTTTTAGTGCCCGGTGTATAGCACCTAGTACACTGCACCTCGGTTTAACGTCTCATGCGAAAGACGAGTTAGTAGGTTAGGTGCAGCGGGGGATCGAACAAGCGATCTCTGGATTGTGAAGCCAGTGTGTTACCACTAGACCACGGATCCGCTACGTTTTTTGTCTATTGAATATATACTCCCAAATTATGAGATCTTAACACCTCTAAATGCTTGGCAAATTGTGCTCAAACTTTAACTGCTCAATTACTTTTGTGAGTAGATGATCATTAAGTAAGCAGCTGTTACTGTGCCCAGATTTGGCTGAACTATTAGCCTTGGTCTTTTTGTCCATAGCAGAATATCTTGTTGTCTTATTTTAATTTTAAGCTCAGCTGTTTTCGAAGAAGACCCGAGGTATTGTCATAGCCCTCTCATCTTTCAGCGTCGTCGTCGTCGTTGTCCAAAAACTTTAACAATGGGCATTACTTTTGCAATATTGAAGATAGCAACTTGATATTTGGCATGCACGTGTATCTCATGGAGCTGCACATTTTGAGTGGTGAAAGGTCAAGGTCATTCTTCAAGGTCAAAGGTCAAACAACTTCATTGACCTGCACATTTTGAGCAGCTAAAAGGTCAATGTCAATGATTACCTTAAGGTCAAAGGTCAAAAAAATAAAATTCAAGCACCCACAGCCGAGCGTTGGCACCTGCTATGCGGTTCTCTTGTTATAATATACTTGTGCCTGTCCAAACCTTTGTTGTGGGGACATCAGTGAATGTTACACATTGCTAGTTTGATATATGCACTAATTATGCCCCCTTTGACCTACAAATATTTAAATTTGAGAAGGCTTTGGCATACAATCATGCTAATTGATTAAGTGGCTACTTTAGTGGAAAGGAACACTGCTATCGTGTTTAAGGTCGCCAGGTCAAAGAACAAGGTCACAAGGGCTTGTATCATGAAATTGGTAGCTGCACAATATTTCTAGAAGGCTGTGACATATGCTCATGCAAATTGGTATAGTGATTTCTTGGGATAGACAAAAGATACCTATTGATTTTGAGGTCAACATGGGACATAGTGGGTAATCAAGTGACAAACAAGATGGTGACGCCCATGCCGACAGAGGTATTTTTTCTTGTATAAATATGATCCATGGATACAGGGATATTCTTGCCTAATTTTACAGTACTTGAATACTTGTCATTTATCAAAGTTTAAGATAACGGACGTTTGGTTACAGAACATGTATAGATTGTCATGTGTGATTTTGTTCTACTTCATGACACAATTTAAACCTCCGAATTGTATCAGCTAATCAGTGTTTGTGTAACCAGGGTCAAGTTATGAAATAATATTTTAATATGTTTTATGATGCACATTAGTTTATATCTCATGTATGTTTGTAAATATGCAAGTTGTATTTAATTATATTGATGTGCTTATACCAGAGACCCTTAGATAATTATCAAAGAGGATTCAGGGACACCTATAGAGAAATAGTTCCACCTTATCTAAGGGTCTCTGGTATGAGCACATCAATATAATTAAATACAACTTGCATATTTACCAACATACATGAGATATAAACTAATGTGCATCATAAAACATATTGAAATATTATTTCATAACTTGACCCTGGTTACATTTGCTGGGCAAGTCAGAAACATTCACAACCTGCTTGTTCTAACTAATACTAGTCATGCATCTTAAAAATACATAGTCAGTGGTGTAATTACCTCTTTTTCAATTGCTGGTTCATAACATACACAAAAATAATGTCTTGCAGTCTTGCACTTCTACAAAGTGTACACAACATATATATATCTTGTGTACACTTTGTAGAAGTGCAAGACATTTTGTTTTTAAATCTGTACAGAAAAATGTATGCAAAAAGTAATGCAAAATGTTATTAGTGACAGACTGTGAATATTAAACCTTTTTATTTAATGATATTATGACATACTATATATAATATATATATTAATCAAGGGCCTTTGACAGAAGTCCCATATCAAACACCGCAGTGGTCAACTGATTGATAATAGGAACTGTTGTGTCATTTGTTTGCAATGTCTAAAACTTTCTGATATATAGATTTATATATGCAATATGAACAAACTATTTTCTGAAAATCAGTCAAAAATTAAAGTAAATTTATGTGAAACATCAATGTGTATTAATAAGCATTCAATTTGTTTGATATACAAAATCTGTGTTTTGACAGGTTTCTTAACCTCAGGTGGTATATTAATAGACAGTATCTTTGGACTTGATTGGACCGCAGTTAGCTTTTACTTCAGTACGACACATCTATGGATAGCAAATAGCGACCCCTATAATAATAACACCATGGTGTAAAGGGAATTTTATTCTGAACTTATAGAACGTATGTCATATTTTACGAATGACGGGACGAATTGTCTCATATCAGGACGCTGGGACAAACGCCCAAAATTGATTGTCCTGGCGTCTGGCATTTAAAAATGTCATTGCTTTATCCATATATTAAATCAATGATTATCTAATCACAATTAAGTTACTCAAATATTAACCAATAAAAGCATCATGGTTCCAGAAAAAAAAGCGAAAAAGGAAAGCATAAATATAATCGATGGGAAGTGATCCAAAATCAATTTATTTAGAAGTATTGAAATAAATTAGAATTACTGAAATCCATTTTCCAGAAATATCTTATATTTTTTTTATGAAAATAAACAGTATTTATTTGAAAAGAAGAACATAATAATCAATATTTTTTTTATGCCCCCGGTAGGGTGGCATATAGCAGTTGAACTGTCAGTCCGTCCGTCAGTCTGTGGGTCCCTCCGAAAACTTTAACGTTGGTCATAACTTTTGCAATATTGAAGATAGCAACTTGATATTTGGCATGCATGTGTATCTCATGAAGGTGCACATTTTCAGTTGTGAAAGGTCAAGGTCATCCTTTAAGATCAAAGGTCAATAAAATAAAATAAAAATGTTAAATGCATGTGTATCTCATGGACCTGCAAATTTTGAGTGGTGAAAGGTGAAGGTCATCCTTTAAGGTCAAAGGTCATTTTTATTTTATTTTCAAAGCGGCGCAGTAGGGGGCATTGTGTTTCTGACAAACACATCTCTTGTTTTTTTCCAAAATTATAACAATATAGGTTTTCAAAGCTTCACATTAGATACGATTTAAAGTGGTATTTGTGGCAATAAGGAATAGTACGTTGCTCCGGACAGTCATAAGTGCGGACATTTTTATATGAGGTTTGAAAATCGAATATTCAAATATATTCAAAAAATGACAAACGAATATTCGAATATCATTTAAATATTTGTTCCCATCCCTAGTTTTAACTAAAGACCAGCTTCTGCTATATCCTCTTAATGTATTATCATGATTGGGATTACAGTTTTCACCAAAAATAAAACAATGTGTTCCTGTCAAAGTTGCCCCTTGATGATCTTGTCTTCAACGGTGTTGCACCGATATTCTCATGGTTTCCCATTGTGGTTCTTTTATGCCAACTACTGCTTGTTTAAGCTTGGAGCAAAACTTGTGTCATCACATATGTTTCTTCATTGGT
The DNA here is from genome assembly GCA_007657795.1 of Dreissena rostriformis. Lineage (NCBI taxonomy): Eukaryota > Metazoa > Mollusca > Bivalvia > Myida > Dreissenidae > Dreissena > Dreissena rostriformis. Next base: position 96,269 of record VMBQ01002375.1, read on the forward strand.
TCTTCATTATATATGGAAGCCTTCATGGCTTCACCCCTAAAAACTAATTCCAAAAGTTTATATTTTCTTTGCAATAACTGTTTTAACCCTAAATTTGATTTACTTGAAAACGAAAGTCGCCTTTGCTATTGAACCCGGCTTAGCAGTGAATTACATTGACAGAGCCAGGCACAGAATCATCCAATCAACAACAACGATGACGCTTTGACAAATGTAAATAAATGAAAAATACTTACTCATTCTGATTGTATTTGAATTAGTTTTAAGGGGTAAGTGTTTGCATATGCATGCATTATGTGACATGCCTCGTTGTTTGAAAGGAATAGGACACGAGCTATCGATTAAGGGGAGAAAACTCAATTTTGTTTGAAAGTCTGTGCAAGATTTATTCGGATGGACAAACAGGCTCCAAATATTGCTTGGTTATCGGCTGACCGTGAGTAAACAAATGGACAGATTTCTTTGAAGTAATTTGTTTTTGAAAGGTTGTCCAATTGCCCATAAGAGGACCAAGAAATGCTTTGTATTTAAGCTATTTTTGACATTTTTGTGGCCCGCAAAGACAGTTCTATGATAAATTCTAGTTAATGACCCAGTGGGCATCAAACATTTTACGAACGTTGCTGCAACGTAATACTTAGGTCCCAACGTCAGCAACCATTACCGAACGTTGCCGCAACGTTGCATACAAAACGTTACCAGGACGTTTCATCATAACGATGCAAGGACGTTTCAGAAACGTTGCAACCACTTCCAAACGTTTCTGCAACGTTGCACGCGAAACATCGGTTGAACGTTTGAGAAGGATGTTGCAACAACGTTGCTTCTAGGTAATTGTGCACTCTTTAAGCGTCTTCAGTTTTTCCCTTGAATTCAGTATCGCCGCTAGTTTTTATCCCCACACTTTTTGAAAAAAAGGTGGGGATATTGTGGTTATCTCCGCTGTCCGTCCGTCCGTCTGTCTGTCTGTCCGTCCGTCCTGGCCAATATCTCCTCCTACACTATTAGCACTAGAACCTTGAAACTTACACACATGGTAGCTATGAGCATATGTGCGACCCTGCACTATTTGGAATTTTGATCTGACCCCTGGGTCAAAAGTTATGGGGGTTGGGGTGGGGCCGGGTCAGAAATTATCACTCATTTTTTTAGGTTATTTTACATTTACTTCTTCATTTCTACACCGATTCACTTCAAATTGATACTGGACTTCTCTTATGACAATACGGTCAATCTCAACTATGCATGGCCCCATTACCAACCCTGGGGCGCCCTGCCCACATAGGTAACACCCACCCAAAATTGCCTTTACTAGAACTTCTTCATTTCTACACCAATTCACTTCTAATTGATACTGAACTTCTCTTATGACAATACAGTCAATCTTGACTATGCATGGCCCCATTACCAACCCTGGGGCACACCTAGCTCAAACATTTGGTGTGGGGATACGCCTCTGCCTTCAGTATCGCTGCTTGGTGGAATGTATACTTTTTTCTTTTTTTTTCAAATAATTATTTTGCTTGTAGGATAACATAAACATTTGCTAACTATCAATCTGTGAAGTTTTAACGACAGAATATAAAAATTAAAAGAAAAACTCAAGAAGTCAAACGAGGCGTTGATTTCTGGCCAGTTCGAATGTTTGTTAGTAGAGCAGTAGTCAAAAGGATAACCATGATAACCAGAAAATTACCAGTCAAATTTGAAATTAAAGTATATTTGTAAATCAGAAACACATGCTTCTTCAAGAAACAATCGAGTGGTATAAGTTTACAGTACTTTTTAATAATACAGTTCCTGCATCGCATGTATGAAAAGATGATTGCTTGCACATTTTAGAAATTCATTTTTTTTTTTTTTTACAGATCAGTTGCTTAAACTGAAAAATGATTATAAGATGAACTTTTACTCAAAATCGCTGGACAAATTAAATTGTTTAAGTTGTGTTATGCATTTAAATGGTAAAATCCAGTTTCAAAGTTTCAAACAAAATTGACAAAAAAAAAATCGGTCAACAAAATTTGCTGAAACTTTCAAATGTGTTTTGTTTTTACATACTTGATAGTAAACATAACAGTTAATTTTGTGGTTTTGGAAGTAATTGCATTTTCGTCAATCTTTAAGCACTTGATCTTAAAAATTAATTTACAGATAATCTGTAAAAATAGCACTTTCCTTAGTCTGGGCTTTTTCAACGGTTTCCAGACATTTCCCCCCCCCCATTGACTTCATATTATGTAGACGTTTCACCCCCAAAATGGGGGGGAGGAACAACTGCCACCCTTTTTCCGCTGTAGGAAAAAATACTTTTTTATTTGGTTCTTTTATAAATACTTTTTCTATTAGACGTGGGATGGCACCATTCAAAAAGTATCGCGCCGTTTCCACGTACATTGAGTAATATTGGACTACAGTTGGTTGACCAGATCCAGCTAATTCACCGTTGGCGCATTTCCGCTTAAAACTCCAGTAAATGAAGTAAAATTACTAATCAAAATATTGTGTTATTTTCCTTCTCAACTTGTTTGTTATCCATGAAAATTTCAATTCCCACAATTGTTTACAAACAAGTTAAACAAAATCGAGTTTGGCCCTTGTTTCAAATCAAACCCATGGGATCAATATTGGCTCTGCCCGGGTATGTGTAAGGTGAAGTGTTTCATTTTGAATTATACAGCAAAACAGTGTTCCTTATATATAGTGAGTCTGAAAAATTGCAATTTTATTACACAATTTATGCAGATGTTTAAAAAAATGGGTCAAGTAGCAATTTATGACGAATCATCCAAAATGTGTTAAAAACGGGGATAAGTATCAAATTCTCAAAGATTACAGAGTATAATAAATCAAACTTTCTAATATGTTTATTCAAATAAGGGAAACAATCTAAAAATCAAAGCACTGAAGGCACTGAAGTTGTTTGTTATTGCATAACCTTAGAGGCAACTCAAAATTAAGTTATCGCTTTTTAAATCGCAAGTTTAAAATAAACACAACCCATTCAAATTTATAGAGAATTTCTAAACGCACATGTCGAGATGTGTGATGCAATGTTTAGCATGCTATTGATGTTATAGGGATCACTGAGACAAAATAACAACAACTTGTCCCTTTGTAGACTTTCTGAAAGCTTAGAAAATATAATTTCAATTGAATTATGAGAACCATGCAATTAATATAAATTGAAATTATTTGCAACTTTGTAGACTTTCTGAAAGCTTAGAAAATATAATTTCAATTGTATTATGAGAACCATGCAGTTAATATAAATTAAAATTATTTGCAATCACCATTTAATGGATATCGTTGAAATAACGCATACCTATTACACTATGAATATAATTTCATGATAAAAGTTTCCTTGATAAAACATTTTTTAACACCATATAAACATTGTAAAATATACAATAAAATAATTGATGGAAATTTTGAAAACGTTTTGATCGTGAGTTTGTTGTCAAGAATTATAAATCTTGGGGAACATTTGTCGTTATTATTTAAAGTTCTTTTTTTGCAAGTTTGTTCGTTTGTTGAATTTTGATTAACGACTTCTTATTGTGCTTCTTGTTCTGTGAGAGGTGAAGGAAGCTCGACTGCAACGCCGGGAGGCGGAAAACTACAACGGGCGAGGCCTGGTATAGGGGAAATAACCCTGGGTTAGGGTTAGGGTAAGGGTTAGGGTTAGGGTCGGGTTAGGGTTAGGGTTGGGTTTAGGCTAACCCAAACCCTAACCCGACCCCTAACACTAACCCTAACCCTAACCATAACCCTCTACCCCCCCCCCTTGCGCAATACCATACCATGCCTCGCCCGTTGTAGTTTTCCGCCTCCCTGCAACGCCAAACAGAATAACCCCATTTATTTACAAAACGGAATGCAGTCTAAAACAAATACAATACACAAAATACTTAATATAATCACTACTACACAATTACATAGGGAATAGGTCAAATTTAAGTTTATAGAACCACTCGCTTTTTACAATGAATATTAATTAATAAAACAGTAATCAACATTATTATTAAAATGATATAAATTTAAAGAATTCATTCTTTGAAATAGTAATACATTTATTGTAAGTATACTGGTACATGTTTTATTTCAAAACTGACTTATCATTAAAACTGACATAAATTCAGAATAAATCATTATATTACCATAAAACAGTGAAGTATTTGAAACTTAAAGTAAAACAAATTAAATCAAATATAATGTAGTTAAATCAGTTTCTTACCTGCAACGCCAAATAGAATAACACCATTTATTTACAAAACGGAATGCAGTACAGATGGAGGTCCGCATTGCGTTTTTATACCGGTTTGGTGTTACCTAGGATAAGTGGCGTTACTATGCAGGTAAAAACAAGAAATATAGCAAACATTTGATGGTGACATAAAACCAATGATATTATAATACCAGTTTGCTTTACAACTAATAATTAAAGCGCTGAAGGCACTGAAGTTGTTCGCTATTGCATAACCTTTTAGGCAACTTATTTTTCAAATTAAGTTATTGCTTTTTAAATCGCAAGTTTGAAATATACACAACCCATTCAAATTTATAAAGAGTGTGTCTGAACGCACAGGTCGAGATGTGTGTGCACTGTTTATCATCCTATTGATGTTATAGAGATTACTTAGACAAAATAACAACAACATGTCCCTTTTTAGACGTTCTAAAAGCATGGACAATATAATGAAAATTGTTTAATGAGAACCCATTAATATAAAAAAAAAGTTGCAATCACCATCATATTAAATGAATATTGTTGGAATATTGAAACCTATCACACTAAGAATAACATTTCATGATGGAAATTCCCTTTACAAAACTCTTTTTTTTTCGACACCATATAACAATTCAAACTGTACTTTTAACTCACGAATTAGGTAGTCATAAAGATCGGTATAGAACACTTATAATGCGCTTTTTGGAGGTAGATGTTTTACCCAGCTTTTCACCTTAAATGACCTCTACATAACGCGAGCAGACCTGAATGAATATTTCATTGGCTGATTTGAGAGAACTTTGGCCAAATCATTTCGTCTGTGCACAGCGTAAAGGATGTAACACTTTATTGTGGCCAAGTTACAATTACGCGTAAAAATCCATCTCGCTGAATTTTATGGTCTGTAATCGTCTGGAGAAGACATAATGGTCTATCGATAAACGTTGATTACATAGTTTTGCTTTCAAGATGAGAAAACAAAAATTACACAAAGAGTATAGTGTCACATTAAGAGGGAAATTGTTTAATTATCTAACCAAAAATGTTTGCCGTACTCGGTCAGCCCGTCTGGAAATCGTTCCTGAATAGGCTTCCCTTATTGGTCAGTTTGCTATTAATAACAAAGTTTGAATTCAATTTTATATTGAAAAAGCATTGTGCTTAAATGTGTCATTTACAATACGCAATGAGATTTTTAAGACCCGCGTCATGCGAAAATGGGTCTTATGCCATATGCGGCCCTCATAGCTATAGTCCAGCCTGCGCATCTCACAGTCTGATCAGGAGATGCATAATGAGATCATTAAACCTTGCGTGATTTAATAGCGGACAGCGTCGCCTCTGACCAGACTGCCCAATTGCGCAGGCTGGGCTTGAGCTACGCTGGCCGTAACGCCATAAGATCCATTTTCGCATGACAAGGCTATGAAAGTGTGATTTGAATGTGTCGAAAGAAAACTGCATGTTAATCAAATAATGACAAACTATATATTTCAATGGAGAAGAAATAAACACATAAAAAGCCATGTGAAGACACACATAATTTACCATAGTATTTGTGTTTTCTACGAACATTTTTGTGTGGTTTGACTATAATAACACATACCGTATTAATCCTAATAAACGTGCCCGGGCGCGATGCAAATCACAAAGGGGGCGCGTTTATTTCACCCCCCTTTAGGTATGATATGAGCCAACACCTAAAATGCGTTTACCGGTATTTGAGAAAAGATCCAAGTTCATTGAGCAAACGTAAACATATCACAATCAGTTTTACCAGAATACTACAGTACAGACACCGCGTACTTAAACAAAATCGCCTGTCCTCGGTGTTTACTTTTGCCGATGGGTTACATTTCGCGGGGGCGGACACCCTTCTGACCGCGGTGTTCATCGAACACCCGAAATCGCCGCGATTGCATGCTTTCTTAAATGTGCAATGTGTGAAGCCATTGTCAAGAAGGCAGTTCAAATCATGCCATTAAGAAAGACTTGATTGAGGGTCTTTTTATCTTTGTGGAAATGGCAATCTTATTGCAATAGAATGTTATATTATGAATAAAATTGTTTTGAGTAGTGCATTATAATTAATGCTGTTTAAAATGATGTTTTCACCATCAGGAATTGCAAAAAGATTGTTGTACGTGGCCTTTATCATGAACTTTATGTGGTGATTCTGTAAGATCTTTTCAGAATAAAGTTATTTGTGGCAATAATGTAAATTGTAGTTTTATTTTTAAGTGGTTACTATTTTGTCTGTGAACTGTAATGTATTGTCATTCCAGATCTAATTGCAAGCAGTTAAAAGCCCAATATATGATTTATTATCCTACTCTGACTTGTTGATTGTAAATAGGTGTGTATTTACAGTCCAACCTGAGAACATCGGTCGGTCAAGGGAAAGGACAAAAGTGGCCATTGCAGACATAGTGACTGCTGTTCTCAGGCTACCACTTTTTAGATGAGTTGTCTGTAGGTAGAAATACAAGATCATTAACCCATGCACCCAGTCTTTTGTAAACAGAGTGATGTTAACAAAAGCTCAAGTGTCGTTCATGTGACGTCCGAAAAATTATGAATTACAGATTCGATGTTATGAACTGAATTTTACATAAAAACTTGCATACATGCCGAAAGTTTGTTTTATAAGTTGCAATTCAATGTGTCTGTTTTGCCAAAATAGAAGATCACTAATCCTGTGATCGCCTGCTCATAACAGAAGTCGCTAGCGCAGTGTTGTTGATGATTACTTGTCAGCAATAAACTTCTATTGATTTTGTCACGCGCTATGGCATTATGACTGATTTCCCAATAATTATCTCAGGAAACAAACCTTCTCAACACCCTATTATTAGGTTTCTCTCAGTGAGCCCCATTTACCATATCAAAGGCAGTTACTGCAATCAGATTATTCAGCTGCAAAATACACACACAAAAGATGCTATCAGATGTCAGAGGTTAGAGTTTACTTTTGCACCACAAAATGTCTGCCTCTGACCTCTATACACAGGTGAAAATGACTTTTGGAGTGAAGTATAATGGCTGTTATACTCAGGTGTAATATAGAATGGTTGTTGTTGCGGGAATCTAGACTGACTGCTGTAAGCAGGTGACCGCAGTTCTCAGGTGCCACTAAGTCAGGTTGGACTGTATATTCTTGTGATCAGCTCAAATCATGTAAGACTGCAACCACAATCATAACATATAATTTAATTCTGCCCAATGATTGTTGGTAACCCTATCAGAACTTATATCCTCGCTTGAGAATTTGTGGATCCTGATCATGATTACCATGTTCATGCATTATTACATCGAGACTGCACACATTTTTGACAGAACATAAAGTAATCACATTTGACCTGAATATCAGACAACAGCAATCAGCCCATGTAATGTACAAGTTGTGAATAGATTACAATCAACCGGACAAATCATAGCTTAACATGAAGACATGTAGCATACCTAGCCTGATATCTTTTAGGAAGACTTTTCTCAGCTACCTATGACCTAGCAATTGTGGTATTTGGGACAGATTGCACAACTGTTGGTTATCTAGCTTTTTAGATTTTTTTGGCAGCCCTGTTATCATTCAGGAAGTTTTCAATAGCATTGAAAAGTGTATATGAGCCTTACTTTTGGAAAATGGGGTTTAATGCATGTGCGTAATGTGTCGTCCCAGATTTGTCTGTGCAGTCTTTCCAGACTCTTTCTACTTGTATGGAATTTTTTGTTTAAAAGAAGCCTATTTAAAATAAAAATCCTGTCTTGGAGGCAGAAAGTGTCATCCTTTACTAGTCATTTTTGACTGCACAGGCTCATCTTGGATGACATGTTATGCACACACACATTGAACCCTGTTTTCCCAGAGAGAGGCTGATATATTTTCAGAAAGTCATCAGTGTCAAGCTAGATAAAGCCATTATTGGAATTTTTATGGTTGTTATGCAAATTATATAACCCAAATAATTTTCATTTTATATCAGCAACATGTAGTCAAAATTAAGTTTGTTATATCAGATGTTTGATGGATACTTGTGTCCCGTCATTTCCACAATATGAGGGTGATTTTTAGTTGTTCGCGCTAGCGAGCAACTAATGTAGAGGGAGTTTTGCAAGTAAGTGCGCTTCTTAACTACGCTAGGCAGAGCGTCGTTGTATTGGACAATTAATATTGTGACAGCACTACCTGCAGTAAAATTATGCAGACGACGAATGACGTACATGCCATACGCTAGGAGCATCTGCTCTACTACGCTAGGAGCGATAACCTGTTTATACTGGAACACTGCAGACGGCCTTGTGGATTGCCTTCTCTTTAAACCCGCTTTTTACATTTAAATTACTTAGCCGTTTATCGAGTGTGTATGTAATCAATAGTTTTTAACAGCTTGTGCGACGACATTGGCCAGTCTAGTGTTAAACAGCTTGTGCGACGACATTGGCCAGTTTATATTAATTTGAATGGGTTGTGTTCATTTCAAACTTGCGATATAAAAAGCTATAAAATAATTTGGAAAACTGAGTTGCGTCTAAGATTATGCAATAGCGAACAACTTCAGTGCCTTCAGCGCTTTGATTATACCCTACATGTGGTATGTGAGTCTACCTACATGACTTATCATGAAGTGTGAGTTTTGCTCCGGTCCATTGATTTGTGGCAAAGTTATGCATGGACTTCGAAATTTTCTGTTTTCCAGAGTTTTTTATTTTTAGCAAAGTGATGGGCCTTCGAAATTAAGTTCGGGAGGTTTTTTACACAATTAACGCTTTCAGATATTGAGCTGATTTTTTGTATGTGAGTCTACCTTCATGACATACAGATCAAGTGTGAGTTTCGTTGCAGTCCATTGATTTTTGGCAAAATTATGGGCCTTATTGGACTTTTCTCTATAATAACTGTTTTCTGGATGTTTTTTACGTAATGCTTTCAGATATTAAGTTGATTTTTGGCATGTGAGTCTACCTACATGACTTGCAGATAAAATGTGAATTTCGTTCAGGTCCATTGATTTTTAACAAAGTTACGGGCCTTGGACTTTGACATTTTCTCTACAATGTCTGATGTGGGGCTTTAAACTGCAGTAGGGGGCATTGTGTTTCACAAATGCAGGTCTTATTTAGCTGAAATTTTGGCATATGTTGATAACAATAAATGATATTTATCACAACACTATGTATAGCGTTTTAAACTTTTTTCCCAATATAACATAAATTTTGTTCTAATGATCTCTCACTGGATACGGAATTAAAGAATGATATATGATTTATATAGACTTCTTAAGTGAATAACTTTTTTTGAAAGGTGTGAAATGGAATGCCCTCAACCCTAGCACACCTATTCATGAGGAACAAATTGAATATGTTGAACAAAAACACAATTGTCTTTGAAAACCACAAGTCCTAGAGATTTTATATTTAGTATTAACCTTCAGATGGAGGATTGTACAAAATCCTGCCCTAAGGGTCAAATTTCTCATATAGTAAATGACTTACAAAATCGTTTCTGACACCACAAGGGTCAATGGTATAGTAAATTACATAAATCGTCTTCTCTGAAACTAATGAGTCCCAGAGTTGGATATTTACTATGACACATAAGATAGTGGCCCTGTACTTTGTTTGTTTAAATCATTCTACTGGAGTCAAAAGTGGCCACACCCCAGGTATTGAATGATTTATAATGTTTTTATACCCCCATTACGGGTAATGGGGGCTATATAGGAGTCACTTTGTCGTTCAGTCGGTCGGTCGGTCTGTTGGTCTGTCTTTCCCAAAAATGAGCTTGTCCGTCCATAACTATGTAGTTCATTGAGGAATGTCAAAATCATTTGGCACATTTCTTCACCATAATTGGACGGTGTGTCGCGCGAAAGAATTACGTGGCTATCTCCAAGGTCAAGGTCACACTTTGAGGTCAATGGCCAAAAATGAGCTTGTCCAGGCAATAACTTTGTCGTTCCGTGTGAGATTTCTAAATTATTTGGCACATTTTTTCTTCATTATTAGACAGTGTGTTGCGCAAAAGAATTATGTCAATATCTCCAAGGTCAAGGTCATACTTTGAGGTCAAAGATAAAAAATAGCAATAAATGAGCTTGTCCGGGCCCTAACTCTCTTGTTCATTAAGAGATTTCAAAATCATTTGGCACATTTGTTTGCCATTATTGGAAGGTGTGTCGCGCGAAAGAAGTACATTGATATCTCCAAGGTCAAGGTCACACTTTGAGGTCAAAGGTAAAAAATGGCCATTAATGAGCTTTTCCGGCCGTATTTATGTCTTTCAATGTGAGATTACAAAATCATTTTGCACATTTGTTCACCATCATTGGGTGGTGTGTCGCGCGAAAGAAGTACGTCAATATCTCCAAGGTCAAGGTCACACTTTGAGGTCAAAGGTCAAAAATGGCCATAAATGAGCTTGTCCGGGCAGTATCTGTGTCGTTCTATGTGAGATTTCAAAATCATTTCGCACATTTGTTCTCCATCATTGGACAGTGTGTAATGCAAAAGAATGATGTCAATATCCTCAAGGTCGAGGTCACACTTTGAGTTCAAACGTCAAAAATGGCCATAAATGAGCTTGTCCGGGCTGTATCTATGTCGTTCAATGTAAGATTTCAAAATCATTAGGCACATTTGTTAACCATCATAAAACAGTGTGTCGTGTGTAAGAATTATGTCGATATCTCCAGGGTCAAGGTCACACTTTGAGGTCAAAGGTCAAAAATGGCCATAAATGAGCTTGTATTTATAGTTGAAATATTGTTATACCCCCAACACCATTGGTAATGGGGGCTATATAGGAGTCACTTTGTCGGTCTGTATGTCTGTCTGTCCCAAAATTTCATCCTATCTTCACCAAACTTGCTCAGAAGTTGTTTCTAGATAATTTCTAGGTCAAGTTTGAATATGGGTCATGCCAGGTCAAAAACTAGGTCACGGGGTCACTTAGTGCGTTTTAAACCGAAACCGAAGGTTTGTCTGGACCATAACTATGTCATTTATTGTTAGATTTTAAAATCATTTGGTACATTTGTTCACCATCATTGGACGGTGTGTCACGCGAAAGAATTACATTGATATCTCCAAGGTCAAGGTCACACTTTGAGTTCAAAGGTCAAATGCTTGTCTGGGCCATAACTATGTCGTTCATTGTGAGATTGTAAAATCATTTTGGCACATTTGTTCACCATTATTGGACGGTGTGTTGCATGAAAGAATTACGTTGATATCTCCAAGGTCAAGGTCACACCTTGAGTTCAACGAATAAAAAATTGCCATAAATCAGATTGTCTGGGCCATAACTATGTCGTTCATTATAAGATTTTAAAATCATTTTGAACATTTGTTCACCATCATTGGACGGTGTGTTGCTCGAAAGAAGTAAGTCAATATCTCCAAGGTCAAGGTCACACTTTGAGGTCAAAGGTCAAAAATGGCCATAAATGAGCTTGTCTGGGCCATAACTATGTCGTTCATTGTGAGATTTTAACATTACTCTGTAGATTTGTTCACAATCATTGGATGGTGTGTCATGCGAAAGAATTATGTCGATTTCTCCAAGGTCATGGTCACACTTTGAGTTCAAAGGTCAAAAATGGACATAAATGAGCCTGTCCGGGCCATAACTATGTCATTGATTTTGGGATTTTAAAATAGCTTTGTTCATTAATTTTGTTCACAGTCATTGGATGGCGTGTCAAGCAAAAAAAATCAAGAGTTCATAGGCCAAAATGGCCATAAATGATAATGGCATAATAATTCTTAAAAATTGCCATAAATTAGCTTGTCTTGTTTTGTGAGACAGCATGCAAAAGATTCCTTGTCAATGCAGCATGTGGGGGTATACGTCACGTCTGTGACAAAGCTCTAGTATAAAGATTATTAGCTCGGCTGTTTTCGAAGAAAACCTGAGGTATTGTCATAGCCCTCTGGTCTGCCGCGTCGTCGTCATTGTTGTTGTCCGAAAACTTTTACATTGGTCATAACTTTTTTGCATTATTGAAGATAACAACTTGATATTTGGCATGCATGTGTATCTCATGGAGCTGCACATTTTGAGTGGTGAAAGGTCAAGGTCATCCTTCAAGGTCAAAGATCATTTTTTTTTTTTTTCGAGTGTATCTCATCAACCTGCACGTTTTGAGTGGTGAAAAGGTCAAGGTCAATGATGACCTTCAAGGTCAAATGTAAAAAAAATAAATCCAAGCACCCACAGCTGAGCGTTGGCATCCGCTCGACGGTGCTCTTGTTTTTGTTTGCCATGGCTTTGACTATTCAATTACATTTTTTTTTGCTAGACTGTGATATTCGCTGATTTGGATGCGGTCGTAACATTGTAAGAAGGTGGTTGTTATAGTGTTTCCCTGACAATGGTCAGGGGTCATATAGGTGTTACTTTTTTGGCTATGTCGGCGGCGGCGGCGTCACACTTTTCGAAAAAGGCTCATAACTTCTGTGTCCCTTCTGTGTTCCTTCAGATATTGCTTTCATATTTGGTATGCATGTGTATCTGAAAACACCTTTCCATGCGCATAAAATTTTTTTCCCCTGTGACCTTGAACTTGAGATCAGCAGCGTTCAGGTTTCCAAATCTGCGACCGCGATTCAAAAAAAGCTCATGTCTGTGTCCCTTCAGATATTGCTTTCATATTTGGTATGCATGTGTATCTGGACAAGACCTTTCCATGCGCATAAAAGTTTTGACCCCTGTGACCTTGACCTTGAACATAGGGTCCGCGTTAATATTTCTAAATCTGCGACCGCAACCCAAAAAAGGTTCATAACTACTATGTCTTGAGCTTTACTTTAAACATTTTTTTTTTTTTTGATAGAATTTTTCTTATGCACCGGGCATCTACAATGCGGGTGGTATATAGCATTTCTCCTGTCCGTCCGTACAAAAATCTTGGTTAACCCATTTTGACCATTTCGTCTGACATCAATACTGCTTGCTACAGAGCTTTGATACTTGCATGGATGTTGTCTCTCATCAACCTGCACACACCAGCATCACCCAACCTCATTTTGACCTTGACCTTATTTTGGACTTAGACTTATTGAAATGAGCCAATTTCTTGGTTAACCTATTACCATCAGGCGACACATCCAACTTCTGGAGTTCTAGTGTTCAATTGTTTTGATCATGAAATTACCAAGTTCCAGGCAGCATTTAAGGTAGAACTGATAACAATATTCAATGATATGGACATGATGAAAACAATCTTACAACAGGATTATTTGTGTGTGCCTTGGCTTTGACTTTCAAATGACCATGTTCTAGGCTTGATCCAAATGCTTTGCTGTGATTATCATTGATTTGGACATGATCAAAACATGAAATATCTCCATTTCATAGCTGTCCATGGTCCAGACATTTTATCCATAATATAAGATTTTAATTTCTTGTGTACTTTGAGTGATGGACTAGTATTTCAATGTTCTGCTTATAAACATGTAATTTTATAGATATTAGCCACAATCTGGTACAACTGACTGAAAACTGACCTAGACTGGAATTTTGTGTTGAAGACACTTCCCTTTAAAATAAATTCCATAAAAGGGGAAAGTAACGTTCCAAATCAGAATTTGCTGACTGCAAAGGCTATCTGGAACAATACTTTATGCGCATTCATCACCCAGGCAGAATGAAGGCCATATGACCATGGTATACCGTGGCTAAACCATGGCCAACCATGGTCATAAGACCATGGTTTACCATGGCAGACCATGTTTTGTAAAATGGCAATAGTCTTTGACCATGGTCATCATGACCATGGTTGACCATGGCAAAAGACCATGGTTGACCATGGCAAAACATCATGGTCGACCATGGCAAAATACCATGGTTGACCATTGCCAAATACCATGGTCATGATGACCATGGACAAAGAATATAAAGAAACAATTTCTGCTATCAACTCAATAACTAATTGAGCTATTGTATTGAAACTATGAACATAAATTACTTATATCCACATCTAGCATGTTATAACATACTGTGTGTTGAGTCAAGGTCAAGGGCACTAAGAGTAGATATTAAAGAAGTGTCAGTACTCAATAACTTGAAAACAAGCAATTGTAATGAAACTGTACACATGGATTCCTTATCTCCAGAATTTTGTGATGGACTGATCAAGGTCAAGTTCACTGTTACTTAATATAGGAAACTAGTATTGGCTTTATATCTTGAAAACAAATTGAGCTTTTGTGATGCAAGCATGTATATAACATTGTATAATAACTTTCAAGATCAACAGTTGAGGTCAATAAAAGTATATCAAGACAATTGGTTTCCACTCAAAATCAAGGTTAAGGATAATTTGCAAAGTAGAAAAAATACTAATTTACTTACTTACTATACAAACTTTTGAGATTGATTTTACTATTAGTCAAGTTTGTCAGGTGAAGTAAGTTACCAATACAATTCTCCTCTGATACCACAAACGTAAGATGTTAAACATCACATATATATATATGGTGGTCCTCATAGTCCAGTCGATTTGTGTGAAAATTGTTCAGAAAATGATTAAGCATGAAACTTTGCAGAAATGGTGTTAAGGTTATAACAATCAATTTCGGATATGGACCCATCTGAAAAAATTAAAATGGCGGATTTTGGCAGCCATTTTAAAATGGCGGCCATAATTTGTTCATACAAAATCTTCAAAAAATCATAACAAATATATGTTTTCATCATTTTCAATCAAATTTGGTATACAAATCTCTTATAATATCCCCAATCAATAAATTTCTTCAATTGGCAAGAATACGACGTCCATCTTAAATAGCGGCCATTTTGAAAATTACATTTTTCGAAATTGCAAAAAAAGAAAATGCATTTTTTTTTTTATTTTTTATTTAATAGTTAGTAGGATCAATATATGAAAAAAATACCTTAAACAACCCAAAAAATACTGCAAAAGGTATTTTAACTGATCCTGGTAGGGTAGAAGTCCTTTAAAACATATCAAAAGTCTACCACAATCGGACCTCCAGAAAGTTGTTTGTTTCAAGATGGCCACCAATACCTATTAATGATCATAACTATGTAACTATACAATCAAATTTGATGAATTTGGTGTCTATTCCTAGGTTTAAAGGGGCAAAGAACACGTAAAGATCATCAGACATTGTTTAAATTTACAACAGTACACACAAATCCAACATGGCGTCCAAAATGGCCGCCAAGATTGCCGCCAAAACCTATTAATGATCATAACTATGTAAATATCCACTCAAATTTGATTATGTTGGTGGCTATACAAAGGTTTCAAGGGGCAAAGAACACATTAAGATCATCAGACATTGTTTAAATTTACAATAGTACACACAAATCCAACATGGCGTCTAAAATGGCCACCAACATTGCCGCCAAAACCTTTTAATGAACTATGTAAATATCCACCTAAATTTGATTATTTTGGTAGGCGTAAGCTATACATATGTTTCAAGGGGCAAAGAACACATTTAGATCATCAGACATTGTTTAAGTTTATTATATAACACACAAATCCAACATGGCGCCCAAAATGGCCGCCAAGATCGCCACCAAAACCTATTAATGATCATAACTATGTAACTATCCACTCAGATTTGATGATTTTGCTGTCTATACCTAGGTGTCGAGGGGCAAAGAACACATTACGATTGTCAGACATAGTTTAAGTTTATTATGTTACACAGAAATCTCACATGGCGTCCAACGACACAATACGAAGGATCGCAAGTACATTACTTTTGACGTGATGCTTGTTATGTGAAACGCCATAGTTTGGACCTGCCGCGATTTCTGGAAATTGACAAGAGGATCGATATTTTTCAGCTTCATGCAAGGGAATGATGCGTTTCTTGCATCAGCTAAGCCAGTATCGTGGGCTGTTGTCAGTCAAATTCTTGCCTATGATTATATGAACAATTGGGACAAAGCGTGCATTCTGTCAACATAAGCCTTAGTTTGCAACCTTGCCACAACCTTCACACCATTGTAACGTTTGACCAATCCTTGCATTGGAAGGCTGCCGAAATCATCATTGATGCGCCACACAGTAGTTGAAAATGTTGTTCAGAATTTGGGATGTTTCATAAACGTATGAACTTGCGGGGGGGGGAGGCAAAGGATCAATCATGGAAGAAACCGCTCTCAAAAGCATACTTGAGGCTTATGCTGTCTATGGAGAAAATGCAATTGTGCACATTGTGACACATAAAGCTGTCCAAAGGGCTTCACGGGACCATCTTCTTGTTGAAAAGTGCATACACACAGCCAGCTTACAGCCGAAATGACCCAGGAAGATCAAGACATTCAGATACTGCTGGATGATGCCAAGGATTTGGACTCTTCCATTCTTAGAGGCAAAACGACGCAAGCAGATGATATATGTTATGCAATTTTGATCAAACTTGATAGGGCTACAGAGAAGAAGAAACATGAACTTACCCATTCCTCAAAGACAACAATAGAATGGCTGAATTATCAGCTTATGATTAACATTTCAAGGGTGTTGATTAAAGCATATCGTACTGGGTGTTTGCTGATGCATTAGCCGGCAGTGCCCGATTTGGTGGCCATCTTGAAAAATACAATTTTCCGGAGGTCCGATTTTGGTAAACTTTTTTTTATTTTTTTAAGGACCTTCTACCCTACTAGGATCAGTTAAAATACCTTTTGTAGCATTTTTGGGGGGGTCAAAGTGTATATTGACCCTACTAAATAGGTAATTTGGAAATTTGACGGCCGCCATTTTAAAATGGCCGCCATACCCCTGTATGCAAATTTTTGAGAGTGGGTCCATATCTGATATTGTTCAGTATGCTCTTAGCTAGTATTCTGCAAATTTTCATGCTTTTATCACATCATTAACAATTCTGGAAAAAAAATCAGCACAAATCGACTGGACTATCAACAAAGTTTATTAAAATCATGTCCTTGGGGTTAAAACTGGCCCGGTTCCAGAGGTCATAATAATTATGATTAAAGTAAACTTGTATAGTGAATTATTTTTAGCTCACCTGAGCACGAAGTTCTCAAGGTGACCTTTTATTATCACCCTATGTCTGGCGTTCCGCGGTGAGTGGTGTTCTTCTTCAACTTTTATCTGGTAAGCACTCTATAGGCTATATTTTTCATCACATCTTGATGAAATTTGTAATTTAGACAATAACACATGGCTGAGCTGGGCCGGACGTCTATAATCAGCCCTCCTGCCGACATAACGGCCCGAGTGCCTTTGGCCCAAGGGCCATTATGCGGCTAGGGCCGATTATAGACGGCCGGCCCAGCTCAGCCGTGTGTTATCGTTTATAATTACCTATCATTATATTTTGTTCATTTACTTAAATTTATTAATTACCAAACCAGCTTTCCGTACTTTTATTTTCATTCAACTGATTACAACATTTTTGACATATCTCGTGTGACATCATCCATGTGACGAAACACATCGCTTTTAGCTAGACTCTTGATTTTAGTGACAACAGTTCGGACATTGTGGTTTATTTAACAGTTTAACATTTATTTAAAAAAACATCGAACCGTTCAACAAATCCAAAACGTATTTCGGATTGTGTGTTTGTAATGTATAATTGGAAACATGAAGCGTTGGATTTAAGTTGCCATTGACTCACACAGAGGTTAGAGTGTAGTTTACTCATTTTTGATCTTGGATGACTAAACTTAAAGCTCAAATAGTGTCATCAATCTCATCAACAGTACAGTTTAAGTTGCAATCGATTTTTTTTCATTAATCCAAATGTGTGCTACATTTAATTATCATCATTCTTTTATTATTGTTGCCTTGATTTGTGGCTTATTAATCACCATTTTGTTCAGTTGACGTTGCGCGATCCGATTCTTTCTGATATAAACAATTTGCCAGGCAGGCTGATATAATTTAAATCAGCCCGCTAGAAACGAATAACGGCCCGCTCATGACGTCATTTTGTTACTATTTATAGTAACACTTTGTAATATATCTGTGTAATGTGCGCCAACACACTTGGTCACGTGGTCAAATCTTTAAAGAAAAAAACTTGCTACAATGCTATTAATGTTAACTTGTATAGTGATGCTAGAGGCCATATTTAATCTCAATATTGCTAAAATGTGTCAGAATGTTTATCGCAGTTACAATACATAGGCTGATTTAACATCTGGATCATGTGCGTTCAAGACAAAGACACCTGGTCAAATCTTTAAAAAAAACTCAACCACTCTTGTCCTCAATTAAGTGTATGTAACATGTTATTAACATTGAATATAGGATTGACTCAGTTTCTCCCCTTGGACTGAAATATTTTTCATGATACCGGTTGTTTAGTTAACTTGACATGTGTGTATTATTGGTGTGCTATTGTTAATTATACCCCACAAAGTTTAGGTGTGTATATAGGAGTGAGCTTGTCTGTCGGTCTGTTGGGCAGTCTGTATGTCTGTCTGTCAGTCGGTTGGTATGTCTGTCTGTCGGTCGGTCGGTCCGTATAATTAAGTGTCCGCTCTCTAATTTAAGTTGTTTTCATCCGATCTTCACCAAACTTGGTCAGAAGTTGTATCTAGCTGATGTCTAGGTCAAGCTCGAATATGGGTCATGCTGGGTCAAAAACTAGGTCACGGGGTCACTTAGTGCGTATTCTGTGTCAATGCGGCGTGTGGGGGTATTCGTCACCTTAGTGACAAAGCTCTAGTTCAAGTTATTTTTTTTTTATGACCTCTTTCGAATAAGGCTAAATAAAGTAGAAAAATAACAACAAATTTGAACATTTTTTAAGAATTACAATTACATTTTTGTGTATTTCTTATAATCTAATCATTAACTACTACAGATTGTAACAGTAGTTGATAATGTTTTTCATCACTTTCAGTATGATCTTATACAGTTCTTTACATAATTTTACATTTATCACTTCTTGTTTCTCGCGCATATTCTTGGTATACAGCGAAAGCTCTATTATATCTTTCAGCTTCAGCATCTCTGGCACCTTCAGCAACTTTAACTCTTCTTTTAAGTTGATCAATTTGTTTAGCTGCTTTCATTGCAGCTTCTTCAGCTTCCCTAGCTACTGCTATGGCATCTTCTATTACTTTTTTCAGCCCTTGCTCTTTCTTCTGTTATTGCTTGTTCAGCCCTTGCTCTTTCTTCTGCTATTGCTTGTTCAGCCCTTGCTCTTTCTTCTGCTATTGCTCTTTCAGCCCTTGCTCTTTCTTCTGCTATTGCTTGTTCAGCCCTTGCTTTTTTTTCTGTTATTGCTTGTTCAGCCCTTGCTCTTTCTTCTGCTATTGCTTGTTCAGCCCTTGCTCTTTCTTCTGCTTTTGCTTGTTCAGCCCTTGCTTTTTCTTCTGTTATTGCTTGTTCAGCCTTGCTCTTTCTTCTGCTATTGCTGGTTCAGCCCTTGCTTTTTCTTCTGTTATTGCTATATCAGCCCTTGCTCTTTCTTCGGCTTTTGTTATTTCATACCTTTCAGCTGTACAGATAGCATCAGCTCTGATGGCTTCAAGTTGTGCTCTAAATGCTTGTTCATCCACTGCAGATTTAGAAACTTCAGCAGCTCTTGCAGTGTCAGCAAATTTCTGTAACTAAAATTATTGTTTGTTTAATATTTCTTTGAACTCTTTTACCTAAGGTTAACTCCTACGTTGTTGACCAGGGCAGGTGGCTGATCAGTGGTTAATTACATATAAATAATACAGAAAAAAACATTCAATGCTGTATCTTGTCTAAATAGAACACTTTGATTAGGCCAACATTTTTTAATAAATTGATTTACGGGATTTATTTTAGAAAAATAGGGTCGGGGGGTCGAAATAAAAATAAAAATAAAAGAACAAAAATCACAGAGTCGACAACAAAAATAAAAATAAAAGTTTAAACTTGTTGATTTTTTTTATTTTTATAAACCAACATTTTACGTTACTTTTGTAATATATATCTTATTTATGAAAACAGTAAGTCACTAGAAGCAATAGAAATAGTGTTATTTATGCATTTTTCAAGAACACTTCTTTTTAATCTTAATTCTTGTGGAAGTCTTCATTGTCTGCTTTGTGTTTATTTTATATCAAATAAGGTGTAATCTAGCACTTTTTGTTTTATTGTTACAGGGATTTCAAAAGATTTTAAAAACCAGGAGTCAATGACCCCTGGACTGCAATTTTGAGGGGTCAAATTGAAAAATGCTGGGGTCAATTTTGAAGCGAAAAAATAAGTGTGCAAGAATTATGTTTTTGTCTGTGTTATTCATTTTTAGATGACATAATTTGCAAACAAAATTATTCATATAAAGTTACACAAGTCATATCATAATCTTTGTATGGATATAAATAATAATGCTAACCCCTGAAAACTGGCATCAACTTTTTTTATATATGTTACTAGCACCATTAACACTTTTGTTCACTATAATTTTTTTGCAGTTATTCACAAGTCTCACTTACTAGGTTCATGTATTAGTCAACAAAAATGTTGTTGTTGTTGAATCAATCGTAAATTGACGTATTTTTCTGTAGTTGCCATGGGACTTTCTAATTGAGTGCATTTATTCCAATGTGAGTTTTTCATTCTAGAAAATACATGTACCTAGTTACAAGTCTATATTTAGTTACAGCACTCTTGCAACACGCACGCTTTCCATGCGCGACAGACGACAGCAACAATTTCGCGCTCTTATTAAAACACGGGTTTTACGAGGCATACATAATAGTCTCTTGTAACTCAAAATTGAGTGGCAGCAATGATTGTGTTTCATGTTTTAAAGTAGTGGTATATATGTGACTGTATGCAATTATGCTGATGAGACTATAATAAACAAATAATAATTATATAGTGATTGGTGTAAGTTGTGGATGAATACAAAGGAATTTGTACCAGCAAATACTAACACGTGGCTGTATAAAAACGATGTGCTTCAGTTCTATAAATGGACATGGTGAAATATACATGTACTAAAATTAAAGTGTTGCCGCATAAAATTGTTAACGGGTATTGTTTTCACAACTTACTCGCCATAAGTAATTAATTGCTCACCTTTTGCATTTAACTTTTCGTATGTAGTAGCTAATTGTTTACAGTAAAAAGGTGTTATGATGATGCTCGGCACCGTCTTTTAAGTACTTTTTAATTACCGAATTACACCTTTCACAAACAATAAATCCGATCCGATTTAACACAGTTCACAAACGATTGTGTAACGGTTACGATTTAACCAATGAACTTTTCAAGTCAATGACGTCACATGAGGTACATTTACAGTTCTCAACAATTATCCGCTAATCGGCGCCACTTCAAAGGGATGCTTTGAACTTTCATGACCACGTGCTGTATTGTGTAAATTTTATTTCGCAAAAAGTGTAACTAAGAACGGCGCCTTACCGTCTTGTGTTCGTTGTCAATTAATACGCGTTAATTGGTCTCTCCGATATAAACTTGTTTTGCTTACAAAGCAATTAGACATAGGTGTTTTTCGCAGTTTGGATTTTATTTTGGATTATGAACCATATGCCGATAGTAAAAAAACGGATGCGATAAAACGCTTGCGAATGTAAATTCTGATTGTTGTCGTCGACAGTTTTATTTTTTCACGCGGGACTTAAACACTGTCGGCGGAATTTATGAAAATAAAATTGCAGAAAGATACTTTTATTTTTATTTCATTTTGACATAAAATACGGTCGGCGGTCCCGTAAATCAATTTATTAAAAAATGTTGGCCTTATTGTTTAAAAAAGTAGGTCATCAGGTTTTATTTTAGTAAAAAACAACTATTCTAGAAGTAATATTTATCACTTAATCATTAAGCCAGTTGGTGTGTCACACTGCACATGTGTATTTTGTGTTGCATACCCAGGCGAAATGAAGACTAAACCATGGTTGACCATGGTCATATGACCATTGTTTACCATGGCAGACCACGTTTTGTTAAATGACACCACAGCCTTTGGCGATGGTCATCATGACCATGGTTGACCATGACAAAATACCATGGATGACCATGGCAAAATATCATGGTTGACCATGGCAAAATACCATATCATTATGACCATGGTCAAAGACCGTGGTGCCATTTAACAAAACGTGGTTGGCCATGGTCATATGACCATGGTCTACTATGGTAGACCATAGTCATATGGCCTTCCTTTTGTTAAACAGCACCACAGTCTTTAGTGGTTATGGTTTTGACAGAAAAAGGCTGATGATAACTGCTGGAATTTCTGCAGGAATTTCCTGGAGAATTCCAGGAAAAAGGTCAGGCTTGATCATAAGTTTTTTTTTTTTATACCAAAACTAGAAATAAAAGGCAGTTTGTCTTTAATAATAAACTTTTTGGCATTGAACACTTGTTTCGAAAGGCTCTTACTTTAAGTGATGTTGTTGTGATTGAATTACTGAAAGAACTTAAAGATAAAATTCAACATTGTAATAAAATCATTAGAATTGCTGACACTTCATCGGCATGTTGGCGAACAGTTAATGAGTATGAAATGATTGATTATGCTTCTGATTCTGTTGATGACAAAAACATTCATAAAGCAGAGGAAAGAGTGATACAATGTAGCAAAAATTGGGAAACATAAGTGAACACAGTGCCAAAGAAGTTGAAATGGAACCAATGACTGATCAGTTTAGCCGGTAATTTATTAAAGACTTACATTTCCAAATATAACATAAACCATGTGGCTTCATTCAGCTCGCCTGTTTAAACTTCCTGTGCACACAATATTCTTCCTTCGTAAAAACAGCAATGCAATGTACATGTTTGTGTTCTTGATATCATCTTAAACTGTTCTTTAAATAAGATGTCCTTAAAACTTTCTTAAACTGTTGTTTTAATTCTTCCAAGAACAATAAACATTATTGCATTTTTTATGTAATTGAACATTAAACACCATGGGAACATTAAAATGAAAATAAAAGTAGCTTTGCCGATCATGGTCAATGTTTTAATTTACCATGGCCAACTATGGTATGTCTTTTGTCACCATTGCCGACCATGGTCCATGTTTTTTGTGACCATGTCCAACCATGGTCTGTCTTTTGTCACCATGCAATGCCGACCTTGGTTTACTATGGTCACCATTGCCGACCATGGTCCATGTTTTTTGTGACCATGGCCAACCATGTTCCTGATCATGTTCCACCACAGATGTTAATGGCTGACAATCAAATACCATGGTCAACCATAAAAAACATGGTCTACCATGGTCATCGTTTCGCCTGGGAAACTTGTTTTTAAGTTTTTTGCTAAGCAACATAAAACTGAATAGATATGTTGTTACTATGTATGAGTACTTATGGACATGCAGAGTTATATGCCCTTGAACTTAGGCGAATTTTGGATACTTAATATCATTTGACATTTGTACTTTGTGTAGAGAACTAGTTCCAGAGCTTTCTGTGTATCAGCATAGACCTAAATAGATATTTTGTGTAAACTAGGAAGACGTGCACGTCTCAAATTTCCTGTATTTTTTTCGGAGTTCTTTGCAGTGTTATGAGCCACTGATTTTAAGCAAATTAAAATTACTATAAGTGTACATAATTATTGACTTTGTGAAGCGAAGTTAAATAGTTTTCTGCCCATCAGATCGAAATTTTTAAGGAGTTTTATTTATACTATATAGAAGTGCAAAACATATTATTGTGTATGTCATGCTATTTTTAGCAGAGTTATATTAATGTGCCTTTAAAGTTTGCAATTGATTCAATAAAGGAATGTTTCTTCGTGGTGTTTGATCATGTTTCAAATCTTAGAAACACCTTGTTCCAACACTATAAGCCACATTTATCATGCAATCTTGATATCACTTTTTCAGAAGGTTTATCTTAGCAAAAGCTTGTCCAAGAAAGGGTCAGTTGGGTCAAGGTTCTGTTTCTATAAATAGAAAAGCAGTTTCCATAAAATTACCATAGTTTAGAAGGAGTGTTATGCCGGTTTATTTTCTGCGATGCATACGCTACCGGTATTTTTGGAGGTGTGCGGTGTGAGTGGTACACTGTAGAGGAAAAGAGGACAACAGTTAAATGTCACACTTTATTTGCAGCTACATTTGTTTTCTTTTTTTCATGTAACAAAGACAAAAGAATCATCAAAACATATTAAAATTCAAATAATTAAATAATTACTCATAATTTATCTATAATTTGGGAAAATCAGCTTTTATGGAGAGAACTCACTTTGCTGTGAAAAGTAACTTTATCAAAACAATATTTTATACTAATTATTAATCATTACAGATACAATAATAACAGACACTGCATTTTTTGCTTATATATAACAATTACACTAATATAATTTTATATATGTAATATTTTGATATACAAATAGTAAAATTACTGTATAGCTTATTTGCTATACAAGTGATAAATCTAAAAATGATTATTTAATAACATAACCAAGCATTCATAAAACGAGCAACATTAATGAAAAGTGATAATGTAACATTTTCAATTATTACTTTAAATTTAATTTACAAATAAAACTAAAAGGCAATGCACAGAAAATACTTATCATAGGCCTTGAACTGCCAACAAGAAAAGTAATCATTTAACCCTTAAAAGAATGGTAAAAATGTTTTTTTATCTCAAACAAACAAAAATACAGTAACATAAAATGTCTTCCTTATAGAGGAAAAGAGGAAAACAGTAACTGCCACAGTTTATTTCAACAACTTCATTTCTTTTGCTGTATTGTGACTTTGGGTGTCCTTAAATACTTCAAGTTTCCTCCCAGGTGTCAAAATGACAATATGACATGATGGGTCAATTGTATCTTTTTAATTACATAAAATTGAACATACATATTATTTGCCAGAGGAAGTTTTGGTAGGAAATAATGAAAATTCTA
This sequence comes from Dreissena rostriformis, assembly GCA_007657795.1. Taxonomy (NCBI): domain Eukaryota; kingdom Metazoa; phylum Mollusca; class Bivalvia; order Myida; family Dreissenidae; genus Dreissena; species Dreissena rostriformis. The sequence continues at coordinate 121,334 of VMBQ01002375.1, forward strand.
CTTTTATGTTCTATTGTGGAAAATATATAATAGTAATTAAAATGAAAATTTAAAGATGTAATCTTTTCAACTGGTCTAAGGTTACAGTTTTAGCCACTACAACTGTCAATTTTAAAACAATGCCCTTTATTTGCAAATTACCCGTATTGCCTAGTCTGGGAATAACAATTACGGTATGTAACAATGTAAAGTTACCAAACCATGTAAAATTATTTGTAACAAACAATATTAAATTACTAAACAATGTAAAATTAGCAAATTTAATTATTTCCCAGTGTAATTGAAAACTATTGTTCTCTTACATAAAAATATTAATAAATACTATTTTATATGTGGTGCATAATATGAGTAATTGGATGGTGTTGTTCCACTGAATTTTTGTGTGTAGGTAGCTGACATGCAGACTAGCTTGGGGCCAGTTGGGACAAATTCAAGGTCACTGTTAATAAAGATAGGAAAACCATTTCGTTTCAATAACTTCATTTTGGAAAGAAGTGTTTCACTTGAATTGTGTTTAAGTTTATAGTTAGCTTCCATGCAGAACTATATTGGGATTGCATTTGGGGCTAGTTGGGGTAAGGTAATACTCACTATCACGTTACAATCTATGCCTAACATGTGTCTCCCCAGATTTGTCTGTGCAGTCTGCACAGGCTAGTCAGGGAAGACTCTTTCCACTTGTATGGAATGTTTCATTAAGAGGAAGTCTCTTTTAAAAAAAAATCCAGTCTAGACAGGAAGTGTCATTCTTTATTAGCCTGTATTGACTGCACAGGCTCATCTGGAATGACACTTTACACACACACACACACATTAAATGCCATTTTCCCAGAATGAGGCTTATACATTTTCAGAAATTCATTAGTGCATAGCTAGATATAGCCATAATAGGAACTGTTTAGGTTGTTATCATCATCAATCCCTTGACCGGTTTGGCGGTTAGGGGGAAATAAGGGACGGTGATACAGAAATCCTCCTCAAATAAGGTCTGTTGTGTGCTGCTGAGAGTTATTTATCCATGAGAAGGGACCTCCACTCTTTTACATTGTCCATCCAGCTTTTCCTCTGACGGCCTCGACCTGGACCTCCCTCTAGCGTGCCCTGGAGAACAGTTTTAAACAGAGAGTCGCGTCTGGTGACGTGTTCAAACCAAGCCAGCTTTCGTCGTTTGACGGTCTTATGCTCCGTGTAGGAGATGCGGAGCAGTCTTCAGAGACATTTTGTTCACATGCCTGTATCCTGCGTTGTGTCCACATGAAGCGTCCAGGTCTCGCACTCGTAGAGTAGGATGGAGACTACGAGGTACTTTTAGAGCCTGTACTTGGTGGGGAAGCTGATGTAACCGCTTGTCCACAACCTGCTCAGTCTGGCCATTGCTGGGGTTGCCATGGCAATTCTTATTCGGACCTCAGTGGTACTGGTACCATCCGTGGACATGGTTGCGCCCAAGTACTTGAAGCCTGTCACTTCTTCTAGAGTCTCACAGTTCATGGTGATGACTGCACTGGTGTTGGTCGTGCTGTTCACCATGATCTTTGACTTATCCGTGCTGATCTCCATTCCGTATGCTCCTCCTTTTTCATAGAGTCTGTTGGTGAGATCTTAAAGTTCACTGCTGGTGCACCCATGAGGTCAATGTCATCAGCGAATCTCAAGTTGGAGATGGGTCTTCCACCGATGGAGATAGAGGTGTGGTGGTCATAGAGAGTCTCCTGCATTATCTTCTCAAGGACAAGGTTGAACAGGAAGGAAGAGAGCAGACATCCCTGACTGACGCCCACTGATGTCCTGAAGAAGTCCCCCTGCTGTCTGTTTAGAAGAACTGCGCTGCTGGCGTTTCTTGAATGACTTTCACCAGCCCTTCGTTTGAATCCTCTCATAACATGCCATAGGCCATTATGCCACACGTGATTGAAAGCTTTCTTAAAGTCAATGAAGTTGGGGAAGAGCTCACGTTGGTGTTGCAGGTGTTTCTCAATGATAATTCTGCAGTTGATTCTGCAGTTGAAGATCTGTTCCACTTTGCTTCGTCCAGCTCTGAATCCAGTGCTTTTCAGCCAGCAATTCTTCTGCCTTACTTTTCAATCGATAAAGAAGCCATATTTTTTACCAAATATTGATGAAACTTTAACGTATGTATATCTTGACAATATGTGGCCCATCTTAGAATCTGCATCTTGCATGTCCAAAAACTAGGTCACCAAGTCAAATCTTAGAAAAACCTTTAAACCTTTCTAGAAGCCATATTTATGACTCAACATTGATGAAACCTGGTTAGAACATTTATCTTGATAATATCTAGGCTAAGTGAGAATTTGGGTCACATGTGTCAAAAATTAGGCCACCTTGTCAAATCTTTGAAAACACATCTTACCACTCTAGGAGCCACATTTATTTTGATGAACTGTGGTTAGAATAAGAATCAATTTATATCAAGGCCATGGTTGAATTTGGGTCAAGTTAGGCAGAAAACTATGTCACCAACAAGTACTTGAAAATTCATGTACCTTGAACTTGGGTGAATTCTTCAGGGCCTTCTGGGCCCTCTTGTTTAATTAATAGCAGGTTTTTACCCGACCAGTACTAGGGGACTCATTATTGGGTCCGGTACTTTAAAAGCCCCTTATATTTGTATTGTTATTAATGATGTAGTATTCCATGTGATATAGCTCATTGGTAGTAATCTGACACTGACCTTTGTGCATGTATATATTTTAATATTTGAAAAGGCAATAACAAAATATTTGTTTTTGTACTGGCAACGGGTAAATTATGTATAAGAATATCCCACTTCATTGCTATTACAATATCACAGAACCCTCATGAAACTTTCATGAATAAAATAAATTATGTGTAGAGGAAAGACTTCAAGCATGTAATTTATGCTAATAGACTTCACACTTACCAGATGATTGTTGGCAAGCTATAACCACAATTTAAAATCTTAGCCTTTTGCAATAGACTGATCCCGAAAAGCACGGGTTAAGAATACCCCACTAATCACCACGGTACAAACAACACAAACAACGCTGGTCTATTATAACAAACAATGATAGCTCACTTTAAATCATAACGGTTGATACAGTGAATGATTTTGAAAGGATTATAAATGGGTCAGATTCATTTCTACCAGCAGATGAGTGGGTTTTTCCAAAAAGTTGCTTTTTCTAGGATTGATATATTGTGCTATTTTGTGTTTTATGACATATGACCTGTATCATCCAACATGTGCAGTATCAGAGTGCAATCATTTGATTAAAAAGAGAATANAGGGATGGCATAAATACAATAAGACACAAACTTTTTCGAAGAAATTTTTATTCACTCACACAAGAAGAAATAGAGCAATAACATTTATATCGTGATTTCAAGACTTTACCAGTTTCTTTTTGTTTTATAATTATTTGGAGGTGACATGTATTTCAGATGTTCCAAACATTGTGTATTAATGTTGTTATACCAAGTTTGTTTACATGAGACTGGCTTGTAAGTCTTAATAAATTATATGGATTTTTTTTTACTAAAAATCAAATGCTGAGTTGTCTTGTTTAAATGATGGCTAATTACTTGCCATTCTTTTTCATTTAATAAATTAAATCATTTGATCAAAAAGTGATTATAAACTTTTGATTTTATTTTAATTTAAGAAACTAAGATTTGTGCACATGACTCAGCATAAAACTAAATGTATTTAAACAGAGAACCAAAACTATCTTCCGCTAAATGTGATAATGCTGTTGTCATCATGCATCAATTACAATTAAATCAAGTTTGGATCTTTGTCAGCTAAAAATTGATGAGCACTTTGGATGACACTATATTAATACTACAAAAATAACTGAAACATGAAACCTAATACCACTGGAACGCAGGGAAAACACACATACAGTTCAATTTAAAAACATCAATTAATGTCAGAAGCGTTTGCTTATACAATATCACACTTTAATAAGAAATATAAATTTCTGAATTAAAGGTATTTTCCAAATATTGTGAAATGGACTATTATTGTTAATGTATTATTACACATAGCCACTGTGTATAGAAAATGAAGGTATTTCATGAATTTCCTACATTTTATTTTCTCTACCAATGTTAACATCTGACTCTTAAGATTAAACATTTTCCATTTCTTTTTATAACATTGCTACTGAGTCGAACTTGATATTAAAATACAGTTTTTTTATATGGATAAAATAACAAAGCTTTGCAAACAATTGAATAATTAGGAATAAGTCTGTTGTTTCCATTTAATTTTGTAAAAACAAAAAGACCACTTATAAATGCTTTCTACAGTTCTATTAATTTGGTTACAGTATAGCTCTTAAGTTCCATGGTAAAATTCAAGCAATTTTAGGCATTTACTGTCACACTTCCAACAAATTGTCCTAATCTGTGAACAAGTCCCTTTAAATGTTGTATAGGCTATCTCTAANGGGGGTATATTCTTTAATTGAACTTTGCACTGTTTATATGAGGAACACACGCACAATATTATAAAAAGGCTAAATAGATACAAGATAAACTTAAAACAAATATCCCATGGGCTAGAAAAAAGAATTAAGCAAAACTGATACTTATTTGCTTCATTGGCATATGTTTGCTTTATCTTTCACTTAAATAAATGGTAAAAGCCAACATGTCTGTATCTGAAACCATTTCTTAATTTGATTATTATTTCCAGAAATATTTTATAGATCGGCTGGGCCTGGTTGCTCAAAATTATAACGGCCAGATAAGGGAATTTAAATTAATTTTACAAGCAATATTATTATCAAACATTATCAAATAATTAAAAAAAATAAAACAAATTTGTTTACAATTGATACATAATTATAATAAAGTGTTAACAATTAAGATATATACATAAATCCAAAAATTAACAGCTGTAAGCTTAATTGTCTGTTATTGTTTGGGCAACTAGGCCCAGGATTGTTAATAAAAAATGATTGGCTGAGCACATGTATAAGCTTTCAATCCCATTAATAGAAACCAATGGTCCATGGAATCCTGGAAGGGACATATCAGTGGTAGATCTTCGGAAAGATGTCATATACCATTAAAACGTTCCTAAAATTGATTTTTTTTCATAATAATGATAGAAAATAAACTACAACTTTCCCTATAAATTTTAAAAATAGACACACACAATATTTATAAAACATAAACAAGGTCTTGTCCCCATAAACACGGGCAAGAGGTCAAAGATGGCCCCAAGTTGCTCACCTTAGTTTAAGGTAGCAAATGGAGTTTAGCGTGATAACAATCAGATACACTGCTTTTTTAAGTTAAATGTTTTGATCACAGAGGGTCATTTCCAACTCAAGCCACATATGAATGGAGTGTTCAAATAATTTTGTTTAATTATTCCTTTTGTCTTGTATCTGTCCAGACTTGGTCAAGATTTCATTATGACAAATATTATGAGCAAGTTTCATTTTGATTTAACAATATTGTGGCTATACAATGAAAACCTGCTTTTAAAACATATTTTAGAATAACTTTATTACAAAAAATGCTCTGCAAACTGTAAGAAATGTTTCCAGCAAAACACAACACAACCATTTTTTTTAACTCAGCCAAGATATTCATCTTCTGTTTGATTTGAATGTATTAAGCCTTCATTAAAAAATCATAAAACCTTTTCATCTGTTTCTTAGATAACATACTTGGTTATGCTGTAACATTGATTTAAGGTGCATTCATGCAGAGCAAATACAATATAAAATACAAAAAGATTTACACAAAATTGTCAATTAAAGCTGAATTTACATGTAGTTTTTTTTGTATTTATTTGTATTTAATGTTTTGCTTATTCACATCCCTACATACATGAAAGTTGTTCAACTTGACCAGTCATTGCATATGAAAAAACAGACCTAAACTTGTTTGCATACATCAGGTTAACATAATAATTGTTAATTGATTAATATTCAATCAAGTACTATACAAAGACACTCTCATATCATTACATAGGATAAGTAACATGCAATATTATTTTACAATATTATTGTATTACTTTTTTACTATGCAGAAACTAAATCAACAATTATTTTCAATGCTCTCATCCATAGCTGACACACAAATTTAAGTAATCAAATGTTACTATTCATGGCAAAAACAAAACAAACAAAAACAATATAATATGGCGGCCTTTTCCAAAACAAAATGTTGAATATAATCAATGTTTAATAAATTGCTATATGATAAATCACTCCAGTTATTGAATGTTCTGTTACATGCTGGTGTATATATAATAAGTACAGGTATCAATAAGAAATAAAACATAACTATTTATATGTCCTTTTCAGTAGTAAAAAGGGACGCTGTTATTGAAAGTTATTATCAGCAGCATTTAAAGGAACAATGTTTACTTTGTTCTTACCTATAACATATGCATAAACATTGGTAATTATTTCACATCAAAAGCTCTGGAAAAAAACAATAAAAATACACTATTCTTATCAATATCATACATTTTAATATATATTGAAAGCCCTCAGCTACCTTAGGCGTGATATTCACATAAGTAACATACAAAAGATAAAAGCTTACCAATATGTACATCGATCAGTAACAGACACAAAACACAAAAGCTTTCCAATATTCACGTCTCGAACATACAGAGGTGGAAAGCTTTCAAAAATTGATGTTAGTAGCATAAAGAGGATGAAAAGCTTTGCATTGTTCACATCATTAACATACATAGGAAAACAACTTTCAAATATTCACATCAAAAACATACATAGGAGAAAGCTTTCAAATATTCACATCATTAACATGCAGAGTAAAAAAGCTTTCTAATAATCACATCAACCACACACAGAGGTGAAAGCTTCCCAATATTCACATCATCAATATACAGAGGTGAACAGTTTTTCAATATTCAAATCAGTAACTTTCAGAGGAGAAATGCTTAACACTATTCACATCACTAACATACAGAGGTGAGATAAGCTTTCCAATAATCTTATCAGTAGCCTATACAGAAGAAAAGCTTCACAATGTTCTCATCAGTTACATTACAGAGAAAAACAAGACCTTTCATCATAGGATGACATATGCCCCCTTTTTCCACATGTTTGTAAACCTAAACGCAAAGTGTTTTTCCACATTTTTCGAAACCTAAACGCAAAGTGTGACGGAATTTCAGACGGACAGTGCGATCACTATATGCCCACCTTCGGGGGCATGAAAACTTCTTAATTTTAACATCAGTATTAGGAAACATTTCAGTATGCAATTTTATAATCTCGTGTAACATGTTATCAGTAACATACATGAAGGGAAAGCTTTCTAATCTAACATCATTCATACAGTTGGATCACAGTCATGCAATGGTCACATTTGAAAACACACAAAGGAAAACATTTAATAACAGTTCATTGAAGTAATGTGCCACTTTTTGACAGACAAATGTGAATGTTTACAGCAGTAATATAATCTGGCAAACAAGCACATTTATGTAAATGTATACATCTTTATATACAAAATTACTTAACAAATCATTTTGTTAAAATCATTTTTATTTTCTATGATAGTAGGAGAAAAATTGAACAAGAAAATCTATCAATATGTTAATCACATTTCGGCGCAGGCCGGGAACCTTGCTCTTTCTCTACTTTATGTAATTCGGAGCGATAATTGAAGAATTGTGGATGCAAGTTGTAAATTGTAAAAGGACATACTAAGTTGAAATAATTTAGCAAGATCGGACATGGAAACCGTGTGTTATAGAGACAATGACCGAGAAATATGGACGTAACCCTGATACGCATGATGGTGTACACATGTCATGTTGTAATATGAAACTGAAAGTGATTTCTTGTAGAGAAAGAGCGAGGTTCCTAGCCTGCACGCGCATTTCAATAAGCAAGCGGGGTGACAGCGATGTAATTATGGGTAATGAGGCACTTCCGTTGCTTTTTAAAATGGCGAGTGGCTTTCCTTGTCAATATCTATATACAAAGTTGAACTATCTTTTTTTTTAAGAAGAAGTTTTTTCGGAAGATTTTTATTGATTTAGTATGTGTATTCATTATAATAAACATGTTTATAAAAATGACGGCTGCAGCTGCATTTTTCAAAAAAAAGTCACAATGGATAGTCAAATGATTGAGTCATTGCCATCATGTGCCTGTGTGGCAACTATGCATAATGTGGCACACAATTGTGATCATTTACTTATTCATAAGAACATTAATCTGCAGTTCTCTCAGTACTCTGCGGGTTGCACTTGTGACGTCTTTTTAAGTACTATATGCAATAATAATAATTGTTAACCTTGTACTGAAGAAAACTGTGTATAGCGCAACCATGTATAAAGCGGACCCGGATTTTAAACATCAAAATGGGGAAAAAAAGAGTTAAAGCCAGGAAAAGTAGCAAGTCGGACTGAAATGGCCATTATTTTACTATCAGACGAGATAGTAAATTTTTTGAAATTCACTTGTCCTTTCAAGATTTTTCTTGTCAATATGAGCCAACTAGTAGAATTAGTGTCCCCTGAATGTATAATGCACATGTACTATTTGCATTGAACTTTGGAAGTAAAACACGTTTTTTTCTGTATCCGTCTTACCTCTTTTAACAATGTTAAATGTAAGCATAACAGACACCAGTTTATCACTGGTTTCAAACTATTTGCCACATAATAACTCCATATGATTCCAAATTGCAAGAAATCTGTCTTCATAATTGGGGTTTTATCACTTTGTATAATATTCTGATTGAATAGTTATTCCTGCCATGCCACTTGTAAACTAGCACTTGCAAAAGATGTTCTGTAACACACATTAGTATTATAGTCTACACAGGTGTCATTCCGAGATCAGCACAACAACAAATAACTGTCCGCTGCACCAAACGTTCTTCGACATTGCAAGTACAAAATTGCATTCAATTACTAATCGTTCATATTTTTCAGTGTCCATTTAGTTTTGTATTGCACAATAATTGCAGACCATTAACACTAAATATTAAGTGGAAACAACGCCATATGTTTAAAATATGCATCATTTGAAGTTCATGTTGGCAATATGTCTAAGACTAAATATACAAAATGATATGTAGATGTTTTAAAAAATTAAGATCTAGAGGAATGATTTTGTTAAATGTGTTTGTATTTTACATTTATAATTAAGTAAAATACCATAAATATGCACCTTGAAAAGCACAAATGGTATCATCATAATAAACACCTTTCTCCAGATACTACAAAAATACATTCAGTTGATTCTTGTTATTTGGAATTTGCTGACATTATTTGAATCAGACATGATTAATCTTTGTAATTGTTTCCTTTTAAAGGCCACACTGCTTTATAAATTGGCTTTACTAAAATGTGTTATCTTTACTTTCTTTATTTTTTGCTAGAAGAAAATAGTCTGGATAAGGCTTTGTATGATGCAGAAAATAAATTCCTAGCAAAAGAGACTAAATGATCAAGAAATGATTCATCCTTTTCTATGTTTTGTTTGAAATCTTCTGCATAATCAGTGGTTTGTCCTATTGTTGAAGCACTTGATTGATCTGGTGATTCTCCATTACTTACAGCTTGAGATGCTGCTTGGTTTTCATTTGCTGTTGATGGACTGGCATGATCACCATCATGAGATAATCTTGCAATCATCGGTTGTTCTTTGACTTCTTCTCCTAGCTTGGAATGTCCACCTGCTTTTGTAAATGGTTCCTGATTGTTTGTTGAAGGGTCTTTGCCAGTAGATAAAGATGGTGATTCCATTTCTCTTGCACATGCTAATGATTCTTTGTTTTTTTGTTCATTGTTTGAAGGACAAACATCAGAAGATAAACTTGTTGCTCCTATTCCTTCTTCGAATCTTAATGTTTCTTTAATTTTTTTGTCTGCTGAAAGATTGTCACAACTTTTAGAACGTAATCTTTGTTTCTTTGTTGATGATACTGTGCCACAAGATTTTTTGGTTTGTGTTTTTTTCTTTTGTTCATCTTTTGAAGGCGATTTGCATCCATCGTCAACACTTGAACTGTATGTTAGTGGTTTGCTTTGTGTTTTTGCTTCTTTTTGTGTGTTTATTTCAGATTTACTGTCAGAAGATGAACTTGGTGATACCACAGGTTTCCATGGTGATTGTTGTGTTTGTTTTTTTTGGGCTGCTTCAGTATTTTCACCATGGGTTTTATCTCTAAAACTTATTGCTGGTTGTTGACTTTTATGTTCTTCTCTTATATTAGTTTGAGGTACTTTTGGTCCATTGTATTTCTTAAAATAATGGTAAATACGATACCCAACTAATTGCACAAAATATGATATGCTGTTTTTATTTGTTGGGTTATCTTTTTTCTCATGAAAATCCCTAGCCAAATCGTCTATTTGTTTGATCATTTTATTTGTAAAGTACGGTTTGCCAGTGTTTGAATTAGATTTTTCAATTTCATCTATTATGTTTCTTGCCATTTTTTCTTTTTCATCTTTTGGTACTCTTTTGTGATTGTCTATATTCAAAATTTTGCCCTTGCAACGACTTATGAGTTCATTTACTTTAGAATGCCTTGCTTTAGGGTCCAACATTATATAATCAGTTTTAGATTGCTCATCCTCTGTGAATGTCAAGATCACAAAAGCAAATTCCTCCACATCTTCACCAAAAAAGTCAAAGAACATGTTAACAGTACTTTCTATTTCTGGAGAAAATCTTTCTGGTTTTATGACAAAGCAAATGGCATTAAATCCTGGAATTGTTAAGGCAACACATTTTGTGAGTTCCTTGTATACTAAATTGTCATCCTTGTGTGTGTCAAAAAATCCAGGTGTGTCTACAATTTCAACTTTTCGCCCGAATCGTTCTCGTACCTGAAATGTGAAACTAAAATGGAATGTTTGAAGCTCAACTGCTGACATTACAATAACAAGAGTGGAAAACCATGCAAACACCATTTTACAAAATAGCTTAAATTGTTTGTCAATTATTGAGCTTTAACACTCTGGAGTCTAAAATGATTGACCAGTATTAATAAAAATTCTGTCAGAATGTTAAGTGTTATCCCTTTGATGGCATGGTGGAGTTCAATACTGGGTTAACATGGGTGAAAAACTATGTTACATGGTCTTATTGAAAGAATATCTTTGTTCAGACCACTAGAATTAATATTTTTTATGAATCAACATGAAACTTAGTCAGAACATTTGATCTCATGATGTTTTGGCTGGTTTCTATTTTAGTTGACAATGATGGCTGCCAAGGGACAGGGCTTTTTGTATTTGAGCCCACTTGTATAAAGATTGATATAGCTGAAACAATGGTATGTGAATGTGTTTTTGTATTTCAGAGCTTGTCCAAACTGTATCTTTGTCATTTGAAGTGCAATTTTAAAATAAAAAACTTACCACAAATATTTGCAAAAGTGTTGTGTGTAACACCTGACTCCATACCTCAAAGGTCAAGGTAACACTAAGAGTTTGAATGGCAAATTTGGCCTAAAAACAGCTTGTCCATACTGGACCATTTTCATTTTTCATGCAAATTAAAAATAACTTACCACAAATGACCACCATGAGTAGATAGTGTGTAGCATGTTACATGGTCTATCTACCTTAAATGTCAGGGCCAAACTTATAGGTAAAAAATTGAATATCCTCATAAAACAGCTTGTCAGCGCAGGAACTTCATCATTTATAATGCAACTTTAAAATAACAGAACCCCAATAAGAAGACCATGAATCACCTATAAAATCTGTCTCCCTACATCAAAGGTCAATGTTTCACTTAAATGTCAAACATTAAATTTGGGAAAACAAGTTCTTGTCCAGACTTGTTACTTCAGCATTCAGCATTCAATCTTAAACTAATCCCTGCACATATTAATCTTACTTAAAGTCATAGTCAAACTGAAAGGTAAAGGTTAAATACGGCCATCCTGTACCTTAATCTTTCTTCCCGCAATTTCAAAATAAGTCATAAGTTTGCCATGTGGGGAAGGGGTATCACCCAAAGGGCAAAGGTCAAGGTCACAATTAAGGACAAAGGTCAAATATTTGCATGGTGAAGCTTTTCAAATAATTACAAGAATTGATGGCAATGGGCTAAACATATTGCAAACAGGCATCTAGTTCTTATATGGCTATTGGAAACACTTAAGAAGACATATAATTAGCCAAAATCAATGTAAAACCTTCTAAGATCATTATTTTCTTATGAGTGCACAGCTGAGTTCTAAAATGTTCAGGGTAGTTGAAAAACATGACTGCCAGAGTATTGGGCAATTTTCCTAATACATCTTTATGTAGAAGATTTTTAACAATGTTGAAGTTGCATGTTTGCCCAACCATGTAACTGGCAAAGAACATTTTTTCTACTTCTGGTCCGAGTTTGAAAATGGTCCAAACATATTGAGAAACTTTTCATCCTAGGAGTGTTTCAATGTTTCTTTAAATGCGCATTTGAACATTCTTTAAGTCATATTGTTGGGCCCAGCTGTCTAACACAGGTTTTCATCTTCAGAGAACTTTACCAAGAGCCAATAAAATGTTGGAGAAATTTCCCGCCCGTAATTTTGGCATTTAATTTGTTAAGAATACCTTAACTAAGAAAAATAGAAAACGTTCTGTCTTGTCTTCAAACAATGTTATTTATCATCTGAAAAAAACTGACTATCTTTGTTTTTAAGCCCCCGGTAGGATGGCATATAGTGATCGCATTGTCCGTCTGTCTGTCCGTCTGTCCATCTGAAATTCTGTCACACTTTGCGTTTAGGTTTTGCGTTTAGGTTTCGAAAAATGTGGAAAAGGTGGCATGTGTCATCCAACGGTGACAAGCCTTGTTATCCCCCGCCAGAGGCGGAGGGATTTTGTTTTGGCGTTGTCTGTCCATCCGGCTGTCTGTCCGTCCGTCCGGCTGTCTGTTCGGCACTTTTGTGTCCGGAGCCATATCTTGGAAGTGCTTTGGCGGATTTCATTGAAACTTAGTATGAGTATATATATGGATAAGACGATGATGCACGCCAAATGGCATTGTACACATTCTGTTAATAACGGAGTTATGGCCCTTTGTATCTTGAAAAAATGCTTTTTTCTATAGGCACTTTTGTGTCCGGAGCCATATCTTGAAAGTGCTTTGGCGGATTTCATTGAAAATTGGTATGAGTATATATATGGATAAGACGATGATGCACCTCAAATGGCATTGTACACCATCTGTTAATAACGGAGTTATGGCCCTTTGTATCTTGAAAAAATGCTTTTTACTATAGGAACTTCTGTGTCGGGAGCCATATCTTGGAAGTGCTGTGGCGGATTTCATTGAAACTTGGTATGAGTATATATATATGGATAACAGGATGATGCACGCCAAATGGCATTGTACACCATCTGTTAATAACAGAGAAATGGCCCTTTGTATCCTAGTATGTTCATCCGTCTGATTTGCACCAATCCTTAAACTAAATATATGTTGCGGGGGATATCAATTCTATGAATTTGCTTGTTTAGTATAGCATAACAGATGTACGTCATTGGAAAATCCCCACTATTTCTGGAGATTTATTCATAAGACACATTTTTATGTCCCCCAGTCTATACTGGGGGACATATTGTTTTTGCCCTCACAGTCTGTTGGTTTGTTTGTTGGTTTGTTTGTTGGTTTGTTTGTTGGTTTGTTTGTTGGTTTGTTTGGTCAAACTTTAACATTGGTCATTACTTTTGCAGTATTGAAGATAGCAACTTCATATTTGGCATGCATGTGTATTTCATGGAGCTGCACATTTTGAGTGGTGAAAGGTCAAGGTCATCCTTTAAGGTCAAAGGTCAAATATATGGGTCAAAATCGCTAAAAAGGGGACATAGTGTTTCACAAACACATCTTGTTGGTTCTGCAACTATTACAAGTAAACTTGTCGGTTTTGGCTTTGTGCTAAGAATAACTTAAGTGATATTGGCAAAATATCAATCTCGGAGATTACTTAAGTTCTTAAGCCAGTTCTCATAAAAATGTAATCAGGTCTTGAAAGAAAAGTATTAAATATGAAATATTCATTTGCAAATCGAAATCCAGATCCAGAATCAAGGCAAATTGCAATATAAAGACCATAGAGCGATGTATTATGATAATTGGCCAACACTATCATACATGTGTACTTGTCGAGTCCCTGAACAAATTTTAAATTTATATCTGGAGTGATCAACAGAATGAAATGCAACATTTTGTTATCTCAAAATATTTTCACAAATTCTAGTCCTAGTTGGGCGTTTACATTCTCAGGGTAGGGTCTCCAATAAGATTGCTTACTATGTTTGTACACATTTAAATGAATGTAAATATGACGTGCCTAAGAATTGTTTCTGAAAAAACATCATTCTGCTACATTTGTCATAACCCTTTGGTTGTATCGAGGATTGTTTTCAAGAACAAAAACCAATAAACATCAACACCATATATATTTTTAAAAAGATCATGAAACTTATTCATATTATTTCATTTAACAGATATGTCAACAGATTTTACCAAGAATTCCAGTCTGATCCTGTCTGTTAAAAACCATGGCTTTCAGGGGACTTACAGAGAAGTTTTCCTAATATGGCTCTAGCAAAAGTTACTTCTTTGCCTTATCATGATAAAACTTACACCAAACATTTGTTCTTATTATATCTTGATTGCCTTTTGGAGGGGAGAAGATTGCGTTATGGCTTTAGTAAAACCAGGACTGTGATCACTCTAAAAGTCACATTTTTATCTCACCTGTCACGAAGTGACAAGGTGAGTTTATGTGATCATGTGATGCCCGGCGTGTGTGCGTGCGTGCGTCTGTCCGTCAACAATTTGTTTGTGTACACAGTAGAGGTCACAGTTTTCATC
>VMBQ01002376.1:0-78619 GCA_007657795.1 Dreissena rostriformis
AAAGAGAACTGTATATGTTATTTGGACTGTACAATGCCTCACACTAAAAACTGTAATAGTACATTTATAAAATTCGGTGTGCGATTGTAAGAATGCAATTATTAGTATTGCATAGAAATTGCTGGGCGTTCTAATGACTTTATATTCTTAGTATTAATCATCCCTTTCTGCAGAAAGTAATAGTGATCACCTGTGCCCTTTCTTTATAACTATATCTTAAACCGTTTTCTAAGCATTCTAAACCCTAAATCGATATAGTTTTAGCATCTTGCAATTGCTATTGGTTTTGGACAGTTGTGTTATAATTAAACATCGTACAATGATTGGAAATGTTAAAGATGCTGACTATCGTCCCGTGCCCGCGAAAATGGCCAAACTCAGTTTTTGCGCGGAAACGGATTATGAAATGTTCGCATTGTCGTACAGAGCCCGCGTTCACCACGAGCATTTCTAAGCTCCTCGCAAATCGGATGAAATAGTTATGCCCTTGTGACATTTTGGCGAATATTCGTTGGTTTGATAACTTGAGTTAGACAATTTCCAAACTTCAGTGTTAACCATTAGAGGAAGGAAGGATTTAATATTTGAACGATTTTTTTGGAATCAGTCAAACTTACATATTTACACCTGAAAAACTACCTTCAACGCAAAGTTTTACCTTCATTAAGACTTTTTTTGAAAAAGTGTGAAGTGTTTTCTTCCACCTGAAAATTTTAATAAATGGAGTTTGGTAACTTTCGCGGGTTAGGGACGCTATTTTTTTCAGAAATGTGTTGATATCGCTCCTGTCAAAAAACTAATTTTGTCACGATTAGGTTAACAAAAACCTTTGAAGTCAAAAGCATTCAGCCCTTATTGACTTTCGTGATATCGATTTCGAATAGCCCGCTTTGACGACATCTCAGGAAATATTTCCGAACACGTTCGCCTGACTATTTTTTTTTTCGACGCGCAAACAAGGACAGCTACGAAGGCTTTTGCAGTCAGAATAACACACGGATAACTTAAGACATGTAAATCAAGAGACGATTTGAAGGGCAAGATAAATATGCAATTCAACACTATTAAATTGTAAGATGACTTCAAATCTTTAATCACTTTTCATTGTAATTATATATATTTCGAAAAGCATGCATTAATGTGCAAACAATGATTTGTTAACAGATTCCGCATTTTTAAATCAAAGCAAGCTCAACATAAGGCTGTAAGAACATGTTTAAACTTCTATAACGTATTATCATGTAACACGTTATTTAGTATAATACACCTAAGAAGCAGTTTTGATAAAAGATTATTAAATAATGTTATTCATGTTCATGTATAATAATTTAAATCTTGAATATTAGACAACATAATAACTATGCTATTGAAGTCTATTGTCTACAAAATACAATACTATGATAACATCGGTACATACTTTTTTAATCGCATATTGATTGATTGATTGATTGATTGATTTTTATTCAGGTTTTAAAACACATAATATACAAGTTTTCATTTCAAATTACATAACAATTTTAACTAAAAGTATTTGTGAGATTGCTGCTGATAAAAACCTATGGAATAAAAACTGCCATAAAATAATATAAAATAAGATTTGACAATAAAAATGAACACAAAAGTGAGACAAGATGAAAAAAGTCTTAAGAAAGCGTATCACCTCAAATTAGATTTGAAGGGAACAGATCAGCAACTGCTACACACTTAAAATATGATTTAATGTTACTATAATGGAATATAATATATTGCTTGATTATCGCAGTTAAACATGTCACATATATGTGTTATCATAGATTTTAAGCACAGACTAGTAATTTGATATATTATAGAAACAAATTCACAACTTTAGGTTAAACTTAGTATGTAAAAAGAAATAACTTGGATAATATAGTGTAAAAACCTAGAATTGCCCATGAAAGCTTGAAAGCTTATTTCCAATAGGGTCCAGTTAAGGTTATACTTACTATAATATAATCCTGTGTGAAATTACACAATATGAACAATAAGTCCCTGATAATAAACGGTCTATGATGAATTGTTATGAAGTCTCTGATTTCAAATTCTAGTATTACAATCAAAACACTTACTTTAAACATTTTACCGCATTCATGACATCGGAATAGTTTTCCTTTGCTGTAACCAGGCGTTATAGGAGCGTACATTCCTCCTTGATATGACATCGAATAATCCACGTGTGATGTCCTCTGATCCTGAACATTCAAAAACTCGTCTTTGGTGTCATAAAGTCCGTAATCGAGACATAAATATAAATGACGATTACTTTCATTCACCATATCGGTGTACTTCAGTTGATTCATGTTTTGCGAGGCTCTGCCTAAGTTTGTATCGGGAACGTTCTCTTCATTCATCGACCTAGTTATTGCTAAAAACGATGTGAGGGTATCAGAAGTTGGTTGGGATACATCGTTGGATTTTCCCGTTGTCTCGTCCCATACTGTCCATCGCTCATGTTGAGCAAGTACATCATGCGGAGAAACACTGACATAGTTGTTAACTTCAGTCCAGTTGTTGTTGTTCGGCTCAAATTTGCTGCCGTCATCTTTATCTTTTATTATGCTCGATGTCTCGACTAAAGAGAAATAAATTGGCATCTTATAGAATATATCCTGCATTCAATCCTCACGATGCAAATGAATTTGATTGATGACTGATTGTGTGTGTGGTTCATTACATATGTCATACTAATACCAACATTTTGAAAGCGTTTGTTAAATCTAGCAGATTTACAATACACATTTGTTATAATATAGGAAGACGCATATCTATGTCCGATGAACTAAACAAATATGTTAAAATCCTATAGTTACTACCAAATTTAAAAAACAAAACAACCTATATTTCTGTTGTATTAGACGTTTAAGCAAAGCAAAAAACTGATACCTTTATTATTGTCTTCACTTAATCTATATTTGTTTTTACAAAACGGTACTTTTATCATAAACGATCGAGGCATATTTCCTGTATTTCTTTAAACATCACGCATCTATAAAATATTAACTCCACAAGTATTCCGTGCTTTTCGTCGGTTGGTTCCACATCCGATTATGACGACTTCTTATACGGCGCTTTAGTGGAGAAACAGTTAAATATTCATAAGGACCTATGGCGACACACCATTCAGGAACCTGCGGTACAAATCGATGCTTTCTTTTTACTCATATCTATTATAACCATTCATGCCAAACGTGTTTGATTTGTTGCGTTATGTGATATAAAACTACCCACACGAGAATGTGATTTATACATTCCAGTCATTGCTTTGAATACACTTAGGTGCATGGGGAAATTATTGTTTAATCTGATCATTGTTTATGTATTTATTTAGCGCTGTATTGTACCAAGGAGAGATATGTTTATTTACACTGTGTTCTTTTAAAAAATAAACAACAGTAATTATTTCAGGCAACATAATTTTATCCTAATTATGACAGCATTTCTGGTATTTTTTCAGTTCGGTAAAATTACATCATATAAATGCAAATAAAATAGTGGTATCGGAGAATAATGTATGTTACGTTACATCATTCACTGGACAAACACATTTTTATGTTTGCACATCACGTAATAAGAGTCTTATGGTGTATCATTCCATGAGATGTATGCGACTATTTATTACCATTATCTTTGAGGTTATCTTTCGAAGTCATTATAACGAATTAATTTCACCAGTTTTTATCGGTTGACATGTCATTGAAGTAAACCAAAATATTTATGAAACGCAAAAAGGTGTTCAATGCACATAACTGTTTTTGTGTTTATTGTGCAATGTTCGTGTGTTTCATATATGAAGTTCTTATTTAAAAAAAACAACACACAAAACAATTCAAGACAAGATTGCAAAATATTATCGTAAAACCATTTGTTAACGCTTAATTGCTTAAACAAATGATTGTATTGGTCACTGTCCATTAATTACATAGTGCTGTTGTTGTTTATCCCCTGCCTTTCTATCTGAGTTTCACATTGTGCCTAATGACTCGTGATGTTATGCCATATCATGCGCAATAAATGAACTATATCGCCACTAAAACAAACCTTTGTGCTTTAACGTATTTTGATGTTTACATAAACGATTGTTTGAATCTTATAACTTATTTCTTATACAGTTACTATTAAACATTATGTTAAACAAAATCGCAAATTGTATTTGAAACATTTTTGTAAGTGTATTTTTTGGGATTAGAAATAACTTTTCGATTTATACAATTTGTATCCATCAAAGTGTAGCTTACATCTTTTATTAGACTCTAGGTTGGTCCACTTGATGTAAATTCTCGGGCCCAATGACATAATAGTGATCAGCCAGGCAGCCCAACATGTTATATGTACCTTAACCTTCGACCACGGTCCCTGTAGAATGTAGGGCTCTCTAGCTGGTCGGTATTATGAAATAGGACCATCACTGATGTTTACTATTTTTTTAACTAATACTTTACTAAACCATTACACATTGACAATGTCATTAGACAGCTCTGTTCAAATTATAAGTAACATTTAACTGATCTGTTAACTGATTGCTCAAATTAATTATAAAAAACAGCATACTAAACAAGCAAAATGACCAATATGACTACAATACACATTAAAATGATCGTTTCATAAATAGATCGTCATTCGAAATATATAAAATCATAATAAGCTTTAAGTTAGTTAACGGCCTCGTTAATGTTGTGTACGTGCTTGGTAAATAATACACGTTCGGAACGTCTCAGGCTATAGACCTGTAGCAAATGACGTTATAGATCTGCTTTGTTTCGACTCGGCTGTGGTTAGCTTAGTGTTTAGTTGTTGTTAAATTAACATTGCAAACATTTCGACAATGGCAATGCTCACCGAATATATTTAACCGATTTAAAAAAAATAAGACGTGGGGCAGCAATATAAGCCAGAGCCCCGTCGGGAAGTCTGTATCAAACAATACATTTTAGTACAATTTACGAAATATAAACGTTTCTGACACGTTTTAAAATGACAGTCCATCGTTGTTTTGCATGTAAATCGTATAGCGAGAAAAAAAAAATTTAAATAAATTCATTGAAATATATTTGTATCGAGATTGACATCGAAAACCTGGTCAACATCGGTTTTTAATCGATATAATAATATATAAATGATCATAAATACATGCAATAGGCGAGAATCATTGCAGCGTCGCGAGTCATGCAAATTATATCTATATTTAGCTTCCGCTAAACATTATTAGCATATGGAAGATAAATACATAGATTTAGCAAAAACGTAGCGTTGCAACTAAGTTTCCGTCTGTAACAGATGTATTTGCATTTGTTCTTACCTTCTCTCCGCTAAATTTGCCCGTATCCGCANAATCGATAAAATAATATATAAATGATCATAAATACATGCAATAGGCGAGAATCATTGCAGCGTTGCGAGTCATGCAAATTATATCTATATTTAGCTTCCGCTAAACATTATTAGCATATGGAAGATAAATACATAGATTTAGCAAAAACGTAGCGTTGCAACTCAGTTTCCGTCTGTAACAGATGTATTTGCATTTGTTCTTACCTTCTCTCCGCTAAATTCGCCCGTATCCTCAATTTTGTTTGTTTAGGTTTGAGTTAACGTGTCGAATTATGAATATTAATTAGGTCGTTTTCGTACTTTACCGTACTCGACCCCAAAATTAAAATCGCTATATTGTTTGTTTTCAACCGATTTCAACCAAATTTTTGAGTGATATCCTCAATAAAAACACGTTTTCTTAAGATTCTGCAGACGATTCTCATTCAACATCAATATGCACATATATTGAACATTATTTACGACATGCATCAATATACACCTTTATTACCATCATTCATTTTCGCCCATTATTCGACACGAATAAAATATGTTCTACTAAACGTTTGCGACAATCTCCGCATTCTTACTAAATGTCTTGCAGCGTAACATACCCAGCGCTAAACCGCAAACTTCCTCATATATGCTGCTATGTGAGATTAACGTCGTCATGAACAAATCATTTTTGAAATCTTTTACACTCCATTTGTATGTAGGTTTTTATTATAAGTTCTATTTTTAAATTGCTCTATTTTATAATTATGTAAACTTGTACTTATTGGTATCGACCATATTTGATTCACATTCAGTTTATTCTGGACATAATGTTTGCGCCTTGAATGCTGTGATCCAATCGTCAGTATTTTCCATATTAAGTTTAGATAGATACCTATTGTGTTGGTATTCGGTTACTTGCAAATAAATGATGCGAAGTATTTGTTTTTAGCCATACTTTTAAATACGTATGCAATGTATATACTAACATCATTAACATCATAGACATGTTTCTGATAGCAGCTAAGCGAAGAGATTAGGTGGTTGAAATAGAATACGATGACCGATCTGTGTATGTTTATTATATGGGTTATTTAAATGTATAAATAAAGAGTTTTGGATGATATAACTTTAAGTGTGTATGCATTCAATCCGTTACAGTACATATACAAACTTATTGTATGCATTGCTATTACACACAATTATACTTGTTAAAATCAGGTTAGCGACCTACGGCCACCTTGACCCTCTTGTTTTTAATTGTGCATGCATTCACACAATGATAACGGGCCAGTCTGAAGCATGTGTCACATTTACTAAATACAACAATTTATTAATTGGGATCACGTGTACATGAATTATAACCAATGTTATCACACCAGTCATTGTGAATCTACAATTTAGTGTATTGTTTCCCATCAGAACATCACGATTGTTAATTATGACATACATTGTACCTTAAAGATAAGTAACTAGGACATGTCTGAAGCTCTTTTCGATCCTTCAGAAAGTGAACATCATCTCAGTTTGTCATTACCTGCTTTAAAGAGATCAATGTAACATGGGCACTAAAAATCTCCAGTATAAAACAAGCATAACCTTAATTAAAAAAGTAATCAAAACTTGGGCTCGCACCACTGACCCTTGGAGTACAAATCTAGCGCCGATACCACTCGGCCATCCAGGCTGCTATATAAGACGGGTAATTTTATTCTTTATATAATCAATCCAGGTATGGTCACACAATATAACGATAATAACAGAACTCTCCAAATTAGTCAATCGTTTCGCGTTTGTAACGCTTTATAATTTTATTAATTTCTAACGAGGATTATTCTTAAACGAAAATATATTTTCAGTATGAGTCTCCGTTATCAGTGTTATATAATGTACATTGTTCATTTACTTTTGAACCAGTGACAAAAAGTTTAAGAATTCTCGTTTCAAATCGTGAACAAGTCCCTTAAATGCAGCTGTGCTAGTTTTTATCTTTGGACAAACTATTTATGTAGATATTGGCCCTCTTAACCGTTGAAAATGTACGTTTGTGCTTGTTCACCGCTCTGATGCATGGTCTTAGAAATAAGCTCACTTTTAGAAACGAGTAATGATACATTTGTGCATCATCCCGGAAATATCAATTGTTCTGAAACGCTCTAAGAGGGTATCCTTGCAACCAACGCAATTCCGATTTAAAATCCGAATAACACTCAGAAGTAACCTACGCCATTAAGACAGGTACCGCTTCTAGATGGTTTCGCAGATGCCAAAGCACCAAGTTTCCATTTGTCATCACAACATCGAGATAACAAAAGAGACCCTAAATACAAATGTTTCCTTTCAGACTTATCTTTAAATTGAAACAGGACATGTCTGTATATGATTATACTTAAAACTATCACACAGTTGTGAACACACATAAAGTCCACATTTATTGCCATGCTCATTTATGTTCTTATGGTATTTCAAAGTTCGCAAAACTTATTCATTAAGCTTAAATAAAAAATGTTAAGACTGTAACTTCATATTGTTTACCGTTATATCCAGAAAAAAGATCTGATCATTTCCTTCTATTTTATCAAAAATCATAATTACTTTAGGAAGAATTCTTACTTGACGATGACTGTTACGACAATAGGCCTGCTGCTGAAATAAGCTTGCGGCTGCGGCTAATATATGCAACAAGTGTATCAATAAACAAACAGTACACGACGTGTCGCGTGGATTTGGGGCGTTAGCGGATAACTGCGTGTGCACTAAACGAAACAGAAGATAATTGCCACAGTTATGCTTTCTTTTTTATATAGATGAATTTTCGTTATTTATCAAAATATGTGTGTGTGTATGTGTGTGTGTTTACGATGGATTATTATAATACAATGTGAATACCAGTGTTGGAATAAATAACTCGAATGAAACCGGTGAGACTGAATTTTTTATTTCTTTAAAATGTCGAATGTACTCGAATAACGCGAGTTTTTTTCTTGAACAATTGACCGATTAAGAAAAGTGTCAGTGAATCGGTTTTCAACTTTTCAAAGGAAACCGATGTTGAATTAAAAGGGTGATTTTTTTTTATGAATAAGTCGTTTCTTTGTGAGTCGATCAAAATATTTATATCCACAAAGAATTGGTTGTTTACACCAAGTGTTTCAAATTGGAAAAGATTGATGGCGATAAAGAAATGTACATTTTTATAATGTGCGCAAAATTTTCATGGAATTGTATCGTCATGGATGATGGAAGCAGACAAAACTTGACGAAAACAAATATGGTTGTTACACATTGTTATGACTAGAAGAAGAACCTGTTGATGTTTGACTTTCGTATGCCAGTTTGTAAAAGTGTGTAAAAAGAAGAGTTGTTTATTGACTTAAATTAACAATATTGGCGGGGATAAATGCTGAATCATGCTTGTCGAGTAAGTTTAAAATGGCAGCCATTTTTCTTTATATAGTGGTGAAAAAAGAATTTTAGTTTGAACAAACTGTCTGTTTTCTAAGTGCGTTTGTTCACTTTACGATAATGTTTTGATGCGTTTAGAACTAATGCAAGCTCCATACATTTCAATTATGTATAGACTTTGACATCCAGCATTGGGATTTAAGACCTTAACAATAATGGCCAGTTAACGCAATCAGTTCTTCATTAATAGTTTACGCAAGCAATTACTTAGAAACAAAATGCTTTTGAAAGTCATTCCGATGTATAACACACACTTATCTTAACATGCCTTTCACTTGCCATGAATAAAGCATCTTGTTAAATAATAAGATGTATCTTGAGCTTTCCCGGCTGAATTTAGCCTTGTTTATATTACTGCCTTGTTGTTTTGCCGTGCTATGCACAATCGTTTTATATCGCTACTCGTACAAATATATTCGGACATTACGAAAGCAAAATGCCATAAAAGTCAGAGTCCAAAGCCTTTGCATTCGTTAAAATCCGATTGGGGTACACACATGAGACTTTATGCAATAACTGAATTGTTTATATGCCTTCACTCGTATGTAAGATATTACCACTGGCAGAATGGGGAATTATATATATATACATTTATCACATGCCATACCCTGTTTTTCATGTAATATAACCATAACATATACTTATATTACACATGTTTAATATACTTTTTAAGCGTTTTCATAGGCTTTGTTTTCGTATATTGACCAATCGCATTTTGTTATTTTGCTGAAATGACGTTACAACCTCAAATGACGTCACGAAATGTAAACAACATTTCGGAATTTATCATTATGTTTGCGTAAATATTTATTTAATTTGCTCATTTAAAAGCATATATATATATTAAAACATGCTTGCTCAAGGATAAAAAACTTAAGTCTATAAAACTCTATATAAACCAGGTGACCCTTGAGGCGTAGCCATGTTTGACCTTACGAGAATTATTTAAAAAAATCTATAAGACCAGTTGACGAAATTACACATCAAATATTAAACCTTTCAGCCGTACCATCTCAGGATATTTTTGAATGTTCCACTTAAAAAAAAATAAAAATAAAAAAAAAATCGTGTGACCTACATATAAAAAGGAGGAGAACTATTTAAAAAAAAATTAAAACGAGGGTAACCTTAGGATAAGTTCAATGAAAAGCCACCTTTTAGTTGACGAGAAGATGAAGCAAATTGTTGGCGACCGATGACACACAACACATGACGCCTGACACCAGAGGGCCACATACCACACAAGCTCACCATGAGCATTTTGTGTTATGTTATGATCCTTGAAATTATGTTTGACAAAGACACTAATTGAAACATATTTTCCTTACCCGAACATGTCTTCATTTATACCATGCACCATACTTATTACTGCAAAAACGTCTTGGAACAAATATACTCATTTTTGTCTTTTAAACACAAAATGTTATATGTAAAATATATTATATTTACGATGGTTATAAAAAAAAAAAAAAAAAAAAGACTTTCGACATTGTTGCGTAGAACAGAAAACCTAATCTCACTTTACCCTCATTTAATTATAATTTCTTTCATGGATTTATATTAATTTAACAGCACTGGTTTGCAGATTAATCAGAGCAAAGGTGCTGCCTACTGAAACGTTTTGCATTATTTAGAGCCGTGTGTCAGATTTGCATAGATTGTACCACTTCGTTATAATGGACTCTCGGATCGTGTCTTTGAAACGTATCTAAGCGTAGCGAATCAACATTTATGATTTCCTGGTCGAGTTATACAGATTTGCTCTTCGAAGAACATCCTCTCTGATTACTATAGAAAATTGTACCACTGGGTTTTCAGAACGTTTTATAAAACCTACCGTAATTTTATAATGTATTCCACATCGTCTTCTTTTGTGTTTTTATACCGATCTTTAACCAATTATTCAACTTTAACTTTAACCAATTAATTATATCATTATAATGAATCTTTAACATACAATAAAACGAGGAGCGCAAACGTCCGTAAATTTGTCAAGTAATATTTGATAAGCTCAGACATCTTAGCACTTGGCACACGTTGCTCGTTTGCTAGAAATGTGCTATTCGGTTTAATCAATTTGATACAAATACAAATACATAGCATTTATACAGCGCAAAAAATACTAACATAGTCTATTGCGTTTCACAACTACAAATTAAGCATTTCGACAAAAAAATGTAAACAATATACATTTCTGTTTAATAGCTTTAAAACAATCAGCATTTGTTTTTGTATTTCATTAAAATGCAGACTTCATATTAGTCCGACTGGTACATTCATTGTTAGTAAAATTGTCCAAACAAATGTGTTTTCAGCCTTGATCTAAAATAGGCTACAGACTGACAATTCTATAGATAATCAGGTAGATTGTTCCACCATTTTGTACCGGCGACGGCAAGAAATCTATCAGCCAATTTTGTTCTTCGTCAGGGATGTAGAAGGTTGTCTCATTTTGTGACCTTAAATGGTAGTGTCCTCGATCCATAATACACTTTTTTTTAAACATGTGATCATTCATAACTGAAAACATAAATGTTGCCTTCTTTCAATCTGAATGACTTAACATAAGACTCAATATTTACAATATGCACATTATTGCATATTAAAGAGACTAGTTAACATATGTTCATATTAAAAAATATCTCATTAAATATATTTACTAACAAATAAAAGCTATGTAAAATTATCTGATTTATATAATACCTTCTCGTTACCACTTCACTTTTTAGACTTTTAATATGAACTTTGCACCTTTATTATTTTACCTAGTTTACTGTGGATTGTTCATTAACGAAGCGAATCAATACTTATAATCAATTGTCTAAGTCAGGATTGTTTGTTCGTCTGATTAAATACAATTGATCAAATTTTGTTTACTTATACATTTTTTGAAAATTGTTGTATTGCCAAACTGAGAAACAGGTCATTTAAAATCCATATTTTTAAACTGTTGTCGATGGAATCGGACAAAACTGTTAATTAACGTAGATAGACCGCACACCAGCACCACACCATGATGTCTGAATATAAAGACGAGTTTTCTTATTAGATTATCTTGTGTAAATTTGCAGTTCACTTTCAGTGGTACCGATGGAAAACAGTGTCACATTAGTTCAGAGTTAGAATTGTACATCTTAACATTTGAACTTGCTGCTTATGGGATGCTGAAGGCTTTGAATGGTGTCATAGTCTCTTTTAACGTGGGAGAAAGTCTATTAATTGTAAGCCTTTGAATTATCTCACATCCTTGGTCATCACTTCAACATATTTAATATGTTTGTCTTTTTTACTTACAAAGTGTGTTCAATGTTAATTAAGTCAATACAACTCTACGCTGAAATATGCTAGCCAACATTCGATGTGTTTCTCTTTTGAGTCCGGATTGAGAATAGACTAAACTAAAACGCGACAAGTTCGTATAGACGTCATCTGATAAGAAACCTTTCGTTAACAAGTAAATCAATCATACAAAACGAAAGGAACCAGTCTCAAACCGTCTTAAATGTAAATTTCAGTGCAAACTTGTTATGGTGATATTACAATGGTTTAAATATAAGGGCACATGTAAAGGATTATTACACATTGTCGTGAACCAAAACTGTTTTTGTAAAGTGATCAGTTGTACTCATGTCCAAATAAACATTTTACCCACTGCTTATGAAGGAGTGGTTTGTTTGATCTTTTATATTTGGAAGATGAATTAGTGACGGACTTTGCTATTAATCGCTTGTGGATTAATTTTTAAAATGTACCATTGGCCCTTAGCCGAGAAACAGTTGTGGTTACTCGTGCGCAAATAAATTCCTTCTTTTTGCAATGTAAAGGCTTAATCTTCGACGTCAATTTGCACAATGACAAGCTATTTTCCAATACGNTCGTAACGGTCACTTAACGATCTCTTATTTTACTCCTAAACTGAAATTAAGGTTATTGTTTGAGATAACGGCCGATCAGCATGTATTTGCTCATGTATACTCGGCGCCGTTCAGATAGCGTGTGACGTACCTTTTTCTAATATTTATAACTACTTATTTTCGAAAACCATGGCTTTTTGTTGTCCTTATCTGATATGTAAAAGGTCTAGCGTCCCCTTGTATACTGTACACAGCTATGTTACTATATAACAATACGTCGTTTCAACAATTAACATGTATAGTTTATTATGTAACTATTAGATATAAAGCTTGTATAGTGCGTTATTGCTGGTACAACAATATATTTTAATTTGTAAATATATGGTTATTAAAAAAACGTACCTCCATAAAATTCCATAGAGACATTTTTACTGAGATGTTTCTCTTTTTAATCCGGATTGAGAATAAACTAAACTATAACGCGACAAGTTCGTATAGACGTCATCTGATAAGAAACCTTTCGTTAACAATTAAATCAAGCATACAAAACGAAAGGAATCAGTCTCAAACCGTCTAAATGTAAATTTCAGTGCGAACTTGTTATGGTGATATTACAATGATTTAAATATAAGGGCACATGATAAGGGTTATTACACATTGTCGTGAACCAAGACTGTTTTTGTAAATTGATCAGTTGTACTCATGTCCAAATGAATATTTTACCCACTGCTTATGAAGGAGTGGTTTGTCCGATCTTTTATATTTGGAAGATGAATTAGTGACGGACTTTGCTATTAATCGCTTGTGGATTAATTTTTGAAATGTACCATTGGCCCTTAGCCGAGAAACATTTGTGGTTACTCGTGCGCAAATAAATATCTTCGTTTTGCAATGTAAAGGCTTAATCTTCGACGTCAATTTGCACAATGGCAAGCTATTTTCCAATACGTGGGGATTAGTATGATGTATCAATTGAGCTCGCTTTTTTGTTATTATCGAAAAGACTAAACATCATTATGGTGTTCACATAACTCAGTCAGGTTTACAACAATGTGTTATTGCATTAAACTTCAAAGCGCGGTGCAACCTTCCTCTGGTTTGTAACCGATGCTGCACAGAACCACGTTTAATATATGCGCCTAAGATAAAGTTGAGTGCTACGCATTGACACGAATTCTACTAGTCAATAATCAAACCAATTCTGTTTGTTCAGTTTTCACTATCAACTATTGAACCGGAAGGTAAGCACCTTACTGGCAACTTCTGATCCATACACTCACCAGTCTGTGCTGGATTGTTTCGTATAATCATATGTTGATGCGCTAATGTTCTACAGATTGTCGCTTTTACCCTGTGTACATATGCATCTATGATTGTTCCGCACCAGAACATCACGATTGTTATTTATGACAATAATTTTGACCTTCAAGATAGCAAACTAGGACATGTCTGAAGCTCTCTACGTCCACATTGACATTTTATAATTAAAATCGTTTGGACATGGGACAACTGCTAGTTTAAATTTACCTATGAAATTATTCATTTGAATACAGACCGGTCACTGACGTTATACAAGATGACCTTTTACGTAAAACAAACAATGTTTACTGATGATGTATCATTTAGGTAAGACGTTAGTCACAGACGTACTGTCTTTGAAATCGTACGAAATACGTATGTCATGACGTTAAAGCATTCTTAGTGCATGGACACGTTATCAAGGAATCTGAATAAGTCATTTGATATAATTTGCGAAATTGTGATATATTAAAAATAATTATCAATAAACAATCAGAATATTGGTAAAAATTAAACCGTTTGTAGCGTACTGATTCAGATTTATATTTAGATGTCCCGAATGGGGGCCACATATCGTGGTATTTAAACACTATGCAGGAATATTAATGAAATGCTAACATTACTTTGTTTATCGATAATTACATTTAACATCCCACAACAGCTACCGAATCACAACTTCAAAGATCTAACTAAACGTCAAGATGCGCTTAACGAGAATGCTCTAATTGAAACTCGCTCTGGGAAAACGGTGCTTAATGCATGTGCGTAAAGGGCAACAATTTTTAACAAACTGGCGTCGATTTTATGATCATAAAAATGTTTGAGTTTATGCACGAACGCGCACAGGCAATTTATACCGACAAGATTCTACACATTTGTGGAATGCAGAAATATTTGTAGAATTGAAACAGTTCTTTTGTAGAGTGTCACACTTCCGCTACACAAATTGTGACAGTTAGGTGCGCATTAAGTTTAAAGATATTTACTTACGATAAAAGTATGAATCAATTAATCAACTCTCAACATATGACCACATATATAAAACACACCTGAACTCTAGTGTCAAAGACTGTACTGAGCAGAAACAGCTTTTTTACCGGAAGTAGATACATCAATCATAAAAATGACTGACGTGGAAACGTCCAAAACAACGCTGAGCAATTTTTCATTAAATAACTTTGTCAAAAGTGGTTAAAAATAAATATCACTCAGCGTTTTCGTGGATAAGTATACACTTTCATGTAAAACACTGATGAATAACGGAACTTGTTTAAAGTAGGCAATTTAAACATTTAAATGAAATTTATTCCGCATACGAAGTGTCACGAAGCGTTGGATACTTTCTTAAACGAATAAACTAGATGATTTGCTAATGAATTCATACTTTTATGGAACAGCCAGTGCCAACAACATAATCAAGTAGCGCAAATACCAAACGCTATGGTAAAGCATACATTGTTAGCTAAGTGAGTAATTGTTTTGAACTCATGTTTACTCATCATGTTGACCCTCAACAATATAACCCGATTCGAACGCATTATTGTTCATATATGTGATCACATATTGAAACAAATGAAGTTATCAACAGCGTATTTGAAATGTGGACACATGGGAATACCTACGCATCAAGGTCTTAAGATCACAGGCAATATCCGTCAATAATTAGTTCCCAACATTCATAGATCATCTTGCTGTTAAATATAAATAGGTTTCCTGAAGAATATGTGTATTTAATATTCAAAATCACATCGTAAACTAGTATCTGTTTACAGAGATCACTGAAGCGCTGTGACATTCTCTTGGTCCGCGCAAGTTTATCGGAGTATAATATAATATTATGAATATGTAGCATACCATAAGGCAAAATACATAAGATTTTTATTTATTTTTTTAATTTTTACATATATCTTTACAGTTTTGCCACAAAGTGTTATTAATAGCAATACACGTCTGAAATAATGAAATCGTATATGCCATGGTACAATCTATAACGTTTTTTTCAAAGTATATAAAATTTACAATAATATTACTTTCATGGATATAAAGTATATACAGTACACAGTAAAAGTATGCTGTCTGCATGCTTTACCATTCAAATATTAAATGCAAATGCTTTCATTTTCAGGTTTGAATAAGTATACGTAAAATAGATGTTTAAGTATTTGCCTCATTCTTACTTTAGTTATATTATCTTGTGATGCTGCTATATTGGATGTAACAATGCGGTATTATTCTCATGGGGAATTAACTAGCTATGTAATTATGCGAAAATCTCGACATCCTAACATCGGTAATAATAATTGTTAATTAGGAAGCAATAGTTGTATCGAATGTATAATTTGTAGAATATTTGGCGGCACCACAATCGAGGTTTACATAATAGTTAAATAAATCTTCTTAACATAATTGAGTGGATCAAAATAAAAAGCATTGAGGTAAGACGTTAATCCCCGATGTGTATGTTAAGCGCTGTATCGATGTGTTGAAATATGAATTAGCCTCGCTCTGTGAAAATGGGGTATAATGCATGTGCGTTAAGTGTCGTCCCAGTTTAGCCAGAGCAGTCCGCACAATAGTGTTTAATACACAGTTACTTGTTTGATTTGATTAATTTAAGATTCCACGTTTTTTTCCAAAATGTACCTATTTGGAATATACCGGTTCCCGACAATTTGTTCAACTGTTGTTGATTTTTTTTGGTTTAAGTGAAATTTTACCAAACTGCCATATGCAATCTAATTGTTAGATGGAATTTATTGCACGTGTAAATTATTGTCTTTTTCATGTGTTTTAAAAACGTTTAAAAATACATCTACTATGTGATAAGGTTAGTTAAAAACCGAGTTTTGAAAAAAAAACACCTTAGTCAATTAAATCTTTAAGATGAGCACAAAAGATCTTATTGTTATATAATGTTCCGCACCTGAAATATGTATTGATTCATTTTACAAGTATATGTGCAATGTAAAGAAACTATGTACAATATATGTAGTATTAAACTAATTGTGTTTGTTGAATATAGATGGCGTGATTTAATTTCTTGGTTTAGTTCTAATACCTTGCGTATGTTTTTTTTTCGTGTTTTTATTAAATTCGCTTTCTGATCATATTTCTGTTTGTAAGCTGAGCGCTGGAAAATCAGTACAAGTAGTAAAATCGTTATGAATGGAATGTTCATAATGTGCCAAAAAGGCAGTCTTGCATATTATACCCTCATTCGAAACCCACGTGTCAAGGGAGGGGGCACAAATGTTAATAAAGTAAGATATAACGAAACATCTTCCAACAACATAACAACAATATGTCTGAACACAAAATCTGATTGTGAATTAATTTCAAATAATTTAATCCCTTGCGTCTATGGTTTATCTGTACATCTACTTTGAATTCTGAAGTGATTTGTCCAATCAGATGATCTTGTCCCGGGGCGATGTCTGTGGAACCGATGTTGGGGAAACCAGTGTCACATCAGTTCAGTGTTATTTAAATATACTGCTGATGTGGGTATATAAATGCTGTCTATGTATAAATAATTAATTTCATCTGTATCAAACAATCATAATCTAAATTAATTTTAACTAATAAGGTCCCTATGGACATGCTTCACTCGGATTACCTACTTGAAATTCAGAAGTAATTTGTCCTATATGATCATTTTGTAAGCCACGTGACTGACGCAGTTGTAATATTTATATTATACTGTCACATTATTTTAGTGACATATTATCATTTACAAAATATAAATGTTTTCAGTCATCTATGTGAGTTGGTATATTTGAAATCATGTATGTGATGAATATTGTGTTGTGTGGATGTTCCTGCGTCATTTGCCTAACTATAATATATTCGGATAGTTTTTGTCATGATAATGAATCTGATTTTCAATATTTATATGTTTCATAGCTTCTTAAACATCTTTCTGATGGCAAGCCACGATTGCTCAGTCAAAAACTAACCTCTTTTGGAATAGAAAAAATATATAAAAGTATGATTAACAAAATCATCGAGATTTTTGTAATGTGTTGTTTTTATGTTAATAACATTTAACACATTTATGGCGGTCTTATAGATCTACTCATGCAAAGTTAAAAGCCTATTTTACCTTATTAATAGATAACAGTTGAACACAGCTATTAAGAACACCGTGAATTCAAATAAATCGTTGTTTCCGTTTCAGACGTTTTTACTCTCTATGCTTCTGCAGTATCAATCGTTAATTCGAATTTCGTGTTTCGAAATCAAAACGAAATCCCTTTTAAGCATGCATGTAAATAAGCAATATAATGCACTTTAGGATTCGTAAAATAATTATAATAAAACAAGAAATGCCTTTTTTATTATTCTGATTTAAATTACTGAGCGTAATAAGTCTTCTTTATATCGAATCAACATACAATTGTCCCCGGTTGCAGACGATATTTTTGCAATAATCCTTAACAAATAAGCTATTGATAGTTAAATATTGATAAAAGTCAAAATGTTGACTTTTAAAAAATCACTTATTTACAGTATAAGAAGTTTACGGCTGTCGCGGCATACACGTGTCCTGAAAACGAAATTGCAAAAAAAAACAACACAAACAATAGCCATTACACAGGTTTGCAATGTTTGTTATTGGATTGATATAATATTTTATATACTAATCTGAAAAGATGTGCGCATATTGACATATTTTGAAATACACTTAATTACTATACGTATAGATATGTGATTCAAATATACTTTAATAGCATGAAAACTGTATACAATTAAAAAAAAAATTCATCTGCTTATAATTCCAGTTCCTGAGATAGGGGTAGTTTATAGTTTTTATTTATTCGTAATACACTTTCTTGTAATATATTAACTACCGTCCAGAATTATCTGTATATTTAAAAGATGTTGTTTTGTTGTTGTTTGTTGTGGTTATAATTGTTTTCGTTAAACCTTATGCTAAGCTGTTTATATATGATTGATGTTCGAAACCGCCATGTCGTTTATATAATGTGTCCTTGTGGTATATTCACATGTATATGCTCGATCAACAAATGATGTAGTTCTTTTCTATTTTGTTTTGAAGGGGGTGTACCTATATTTGTCATTCTCAAATATTGTTAGATTTACATTTCACCGAGTTTTATATATACATCGTTATGTAGGTGTGTTTTATGAAATAAGTAGGTTGATATATGATATGACAATAGGTTTTCTGACATCTGTTTTTTTTTTCTAAATGACTGATTATATCGATACTTTTTAGAACTAGGTTTTATAAGTTCTTTAAAATAACCATATAGGTCAAATTAATTTCAGTATCAGCGACGGAGGTAAAATTGGTGGCTAATGACATATTTTAAGAAACCTAGCTACTTGGACGACCGGGCTTACGTAAAAGTATTTGTAGTTGTCGTAGATGAAACCTCAGCATTAGTAGTAAATGCAATATATTAAGCAATCGTATGAGTATAGGAAGGTTACTAATATATAAATGTCAGTGTTACACTGTACATCCTTAAATACATTATATTTGCATGCTTTTGGTCGCATACACACATTTATTAAAACGTGTACATGTTGGCGTATTATTTGCGAATATCACCCATGTGTCCATTGCCGATAATAAATCAAAGTCTAAAAAACAGTATCCGTAAACAGCTCTTTTATTATCAATTTCAAGTGTGTGTTTCGTAATGAGAACAGTGTATATAGTAATTAACATTTACATAAAGCGACTGACATGTTTCATTTGTTGGGTTTATCTTGTTACTGGGGGATGTTATCGTAACGTAAATAAGAATGGCAATCAGTCATGCAAACGTACAGGGGAATTATTAATTTACTTGTTGTTCACTAATAATACATTTGCACCGGTTGCATTGGTTTATTCGAAAGATGAAACAAGGTTTCGATATTAATTACAGCTTTAATAAAGTAAAGTTATATAAGAATACTACATACTATATTTATATTATGTGTGTCTCTGCAGTATTATTAAGCGACAATACGTAATAGTTAGCTTTTTTAAAATTAAAATCTCTATTCTGAAGTAAAATTTATTAATTCAGCTGAAACAGTTCCGGCGATATTCATTCGCGAAACATTGTATTTTTCTCTTGCAAAATATAGAGTATTCTTTGCCTATAACTTTATTATTTCTTTAAAAATATCACACATATAAGTATCATTCAAAAATGTTATATACAAATCTATAGCCGGAAAATAAGTGTATGATTATAACTGAATTAGTTCTGGAGATATTCATTTGTGAAATTTTGTAAGAGACATATTTTTTTGTTTATCTTAATTAATTAGAAAATTTAATATCTGCCTTTGTCTAAACCTTCATTTGTTATTAATGACTCTTATTTAAGTATACTTTTAAAACAAAAATACACATTTTTAGCCTGAACTAAACTTTTAAATTTCAACTTAAATTGTTCCGGTTTTACTAAAAAGCCTACAATGATTCATCCAGCTTAACAAGTACACGTATACAATACTTTACGTAAACAAATATAAAAAATATTATTCCAAGTAAGATTTCGTAATATACATTTCGCAATTTCGGAATTTCGTAACAGCATACATAATTTATTCGTGAAAAATAAACTTTGGATTATATAAAACGCTACGTTAAGCGGATGTTATGCATGACTTGCTGATGATTGATCTTGTTTATGAACCTCAAAACGCCTTTGATTCACGCTCATCCGTGCAATTTATTATTAGTTTATTTTACAAAACAAGCAAATGCCGCTTTACATAATTTACTGAAGGTTATCATACTTGGTATACTGCTAGAATAAGGTTAGAGAAATATGGACCTTTTGTCTATTTCATAGCAACGTGTTTTAATATGTTCTCATTTCATAGGACGCCTCCTCCAAAAAGGTGATTCGTTTAATGTGTCAAAAGTATTTCCCCTAAACAAGTTTTCATTTAATAATAATACATGAAAGGTTGTGAAAAACATATGTTTTTAATTCAAACGTCTTGTATGCGATGTTTCTTTTTAATTAAGTGCCTCATTTTATGGAACATGCTTTTCTCTATGCACGAGCGGGTAATTAAAGTATCACGATGATACGTTTCATGTATTTTTTTCCGAAATAATTGCCTTTAATATATATATAATTATAAACGATAATAAAGCTGTCATCACTAGCTTAAAGGAAAAAGAAGAAGCTCTTTCAACTATATTTGGAATATTTAAAGAAACCCATTATGAAATTTCGTATCTCTCTTATTAAATGATACCGATATATATATGTACATGTTTGTTTGGTGTAATCTGGCATTTGTTTAATCAGTTTGTGTAACATGTTTTGACTCGTACAGACTATGTATTTTAATCAGTACTTCGGTACTTAGATTTTAGTTATTGTAATTTATATATATATGTGTGTGTGTGTACGCGGTATGCATATTAACATTGCTTGACTGAGTTTCTTGAATACCATTAAATGAACCAGATCCCGAAAATTACACATTCGCGACATTTTGTTTGTTAAAAATGCAACTACAACAATTTTTGTTAACTTCTTTTAAAATATATAATATGCACAGTCATTTTTAAGGTACACAATGCTTCGAGTCAGCATAAACGTTGCAGTAGCGGTTCTTCTTGCTTGCCAGTTATTTGAGCCAGCTGAAGCTCAAAGAAGTAAGTTACATTGTATAAGTAAAATTAATTATATTCGTCCAATTTAAAATGTGGATTTTTCAAAAACATTACTTGTTTCTGATATTTAAAAGAAATTAAATGATTGAAGGATAAGTTTGTTGATATAATATAAATAGTATTTAAGTTCAAGAACCTTCATTTATTTAGTTGACTGACTGTATTTGGTAGTGTAGAAACATTTATTCAACAAATGCAGTGCTTCACCACATACTTGTATAAAGGTTAAAATAAAAAATATGCATTGTTAAATTATGTTGAGAATAAACATGTATTACATGTTAAACTGTTTTTTTTTGTGATTCTTGAAAATTAAAGATCTCCCGTCATGAGATAGAGCCATTTTTTTTATTTTTTTTTTTAATTAATTT
This sequence comes from Dreissena rostriformis, assembly GCA_007657795.1. NCBI lineage: Eukaryota > Metazoa > Mollusca > Bivalvia > Myida > Dreissenidae > Dreissena > Dreissena rostriformis. Next base: position 21,969 of record VMBQ01002376.1, read on the forward strand.
ATTTATTTATTTATTTATTTATTTATTTATTTATTTATTTATTTATTTATTTATTTANATACGTTTTTTATGCTTAGTTATCGATTTTAAGCATTGCCAAAGTATTTCTGATGACTTTCGTTGAATTTTCTTTGTTAGAAAAAAACACCATTTTTTACATGGGAAAACAATCCCATGGGAAACATATCCCAGGGCAAACAAAATCCAATGGGAAGGGCTATTTTGAACAAACAAAAAATACTGAAAGAAATGCTAATATTTTATAAAAATCAAAAATAAATTATCACAAAGAAAAATATTTCCCAATCTTTATCTAAAATATGAATATCTGAAAGGAAAAAGGTACATAAGTTTGCGAAATTGTGGGTTTTTATGTTGGCAATTTTTGGAAAAAAAAGAGAAAGTTGCGTCGGTCATTTTCCGATGGGTTTGTATTATATTCGTGGACGGTCAAACTACGTAATCAGTGAACATTCAAGTCCCACAAATAATAATTAGTTAACAGTATTTGCTTTGGTACACACGTACATGTACACTCTCAACATTGGTGAATGCAGATTGTAAAGCCACCACATTATCATTATTCATTGAAAAGTTTGTTTGTAAAAAACATAAACCAATTTATAAAGTATTACTGTCCATTGTTACACTTTAAATATTACAATTAAACAATACTCTTTCATCCAAAAAGTACTGTCATTAACGGACATTTTAATCATCATTTTGTTTATTTAAATGTCTAGTATTAAAGCACAAAAAAGAATGCTGATACATTTGAATAAGTATGACCCATATTAACGTTTATTTATATATGTATTTTGAAACTGCTCTAATAAAAAGCATTACTTTCAATTAAATGTTAAAAAATAAGTCTACTGATATCATATTAATTATTTCGATAATCTTCACTTATTCAATTGATTTACTGTATTTGGTAGTGTAAATGTACCGGGTAATGTTAATGAAACATTTATCCAACGCATACACTACATGAGGTTTAGTCGTGAAAGGCATAAAACACATTTGTATTTTAGAACATATTCATCATAAAACTGTTTTCTTTTCTGACCATTTTTATTGAAACGAGACAAAGGAAGTGGTGTTCAATCAAAAGGCCAACAATAGGACAATGTGTACATTGATTTCAGGTAAATGCTACGAAACCTGGTCACGATGTTCCGAATGGAGCAGCTGGCTGACGGGTCGGGTTTGGAAAACCTGTACTGACCGTTGCAAGGAGCTAGGAAAGCGAGGGGGCAACTGCGTGGAAGTACCTTCCAAGTGTCCACTATCCAGCAAGGCTCGGCAGTGTCAATGCTTTCGCTAAATTCATGTCCAGTATATAAAACTGCCTAAATATAAATGCTGCTGAACAGATTTTTTTCTCTTTTTGTTTTCTTTTGTTTAATAATGTATACATTTTGTTTGTATAGTAAAAGCAGCAGATTATTTTGACAAACTTGAAACTTTAATATTAATCAATGACACCTAAAATATACCGCTGTTGTTTTTGTGACACTATTTAACTATAGTTAAGAAATACAGTGACAACTTTCCTTGTCAACGTACTTTTCAACTTACCCAATTAAACAAGTATAATGAATTTATAAACGTCGACGAAATCCCTAAACGATATATTTCATCTACACAAGTATGCATTACACGTTACAGTAATGTCTTATAAGAGTTTTTTGCTATGCATTGAACGTTTAAATGCGAAGTAACCCAGTTTTGACATTATAATGCGCATTGTTGTGTTGCATATATTGTAAATACAAGTCCTAAATGGCTGTACACATTTCAATAAAAGTTCCACGTAACACAGTAACTAATCGTTCGTGCGTGGTTGCAAGGCGGTTGCAAGTTTAAATATGGCATGAGCATTTTCGAAGAACATACTTGGGAAATTGTGTTCTGAAATCATTTAAGAAATGAGTTATCCAATGACGACTAAGCATTTAGTTAAAACAATTATTCATATTAACCGTACTAGAACGTACCATTTATTGAAATATAAATTATTTCGGTGACTTGTCTTTCTTATTTACAAAGCTTTCAACAAATTATTGGTAAGTTAATACTATGTCACTTTTTCAAACCCGAACATTTGAATAATCTGCTTTGCAATTATTATCTGTTTGTCATTATTGCATTTAAAATGCAACCCTTAAAATTCGTTATGTGTTTTGAATCCAAAGCGGAAATACTGATGCGATACTTGAACGAGCCACCGGATTGTGTGGTAAAGGTGAGATTGGCGATCATACGTATCAAAATAACAATTTTGCATTATTGACATATTTTGCCAGTAGTTGACCCCTTAACTTTTTTCTTTCACATATGAAGGCTACATAGTAAACAAGTGTCTAGCATACAAGCATATATAGGACTTGTGTTTATTTATTCTTTGCTCTTGTTTGTTTAGTAAATATTTTAGTAAAGCGCATGCTAAGACATTACAAACAATAGCAAATACTAATACAAAAGCTGCTGAATTTATGCTCCACAACATATTTGTTTTTGTATTTGAAAATTGATTAATATCTTGTTTAAAGGAAAAAACAACACTATAATTTAACCTTTTATTTGTGTACAATGAAAGTTTACATGGTTAAAATATCAAAATCCGCAAAACATAATTGCATTCTGCTATTGAATGAAATGCATAGTGAACTTGATATTTGGTTGAAGACCGGCGAGAAAAAAAACACTGTCATATAAGTCCTTGAACAAGGCTAACGTGATTTGGGCCATTTAATACGCTTATTGTTTTCGACAAGAGTAAACAATTGGTGTGATAGCTTATAGAGAAAACAGTTCATGCAAGCTCGAGCTTTGCTCTCGCCCAATATTAATGTACTGGCCCTGTAGCACACCGTACGGGGTCAGTAAGAAGCCGTGTAACTAAAGATTCCGTTAAACAAAAACTCTTAGATATATTCAACGATCAAATAATCATACTGAAGATATAAACATTTATTTTTAAAAGTCAAACATAACATTTACTCGTTTTTAATATTTCGAATCCGACGGTTTCCACCAAACAAAACTTACATTAATTATAGTTTATAATAGCAACATACTTTACGGTGGTTATATATCAATTGTGAACATCACAAAATCACTAAATACCTAATCAGGAATGACATTTTCCGGCCTAACTGGATTTTTCCTACGAAGAGACTTTCTTTAACGAAAAATATCATAAAAGCGGAAAGTGCCATTTCTGATTATTCTGTGTGGATTGCACAGGCTAATCTGGGATGACACTTTACGCACATGTATTAAACCCCCTTTTCTCAGAGCGCGCCTCATTAGAATAAGAAAACAAGAGCACATACTTTATTGATGTGTAAACAATCAAAAATTAAAATCCAGAAGCCACCTAGTTTAATGGTTGATTGCATAAACTGCAATGACAAATTTTAAAAAAGAAACAAAAAAGGTTCATCCCAATTAGACATGCATAAGAGTAATAATAACAACACAGCGATATAATAACGCACTTAAGTTCGTACCCTCACATATACGATTTTTTACGTAAGAAATTAATTAGTATTAATCACGTATATCGCATAATAATAAATTAACGTTAACGATTGTGATGTGTATTTTGTATTCTTAATGTTGTGGCGATTTTACAGCAGCACATGTTTTCATTGTCTTTACTTCTGTTTACTTTCGTAGTGTTTATTGTTTCTTAAGTTTAATAGAAGAGCGCCCATGTGTTTTCGGAAGAAACGCAAAACAATACATCGTGGCATCGCTTCACTGAGCTTCGTGAACATTTAACATACTTTACGCCGTGTGAATTTTGAATATTAAATACACGTATTCTACTGTTTCAGTTGATTTATGTTTAACGTTAAAAAGCAATAATATGAAACTTAATTATTAATGGATAAAACCTGCGATCCAAACACCAGACTGCGTAGGTTTTCCACTAAGTCTATGTTGCAAATACATGGTTGATAACTTCATTTATTACCATCTGTGATCATATAAATACGCAACGGTGTGTTGCCTGTGAACAATAGCCGTTTGTTCAGTGCAAATTTAAATTTATTGGTCTCAAGAAAGATGATTTCTTAACCCTATCGAGAGCGCTTGGACATGTGATAGAACTTTTGAAAAGGTAATGTCAATATATACCAACTCCACATTGAGTGCCCACCATAAACGATTTAGCACCCTTTAAACATAAATCAGGATGCTAAATCATGCTCAAGCCTTGAACAAATACTTAAGAATTCTGAAAATTTCATATAATGTCACATACACGTAATTGTTATACATACTCATATTCATAAAACTGAGGATATTGTAACCGTTATGCACTCACTTATTCTGATTTATATGCGTCCGTGGTTTTTAAACATATCCAAAGGACATGATTGTTATGCGCAAATTACATTGGCAACCGAATAAATATCTCGCCACAGCTATAAAAATAAGAATCAAGCTTTCAAATGATATCCGTGACCCCCCTTTTTCATAAAATTCTTGAGAAAATGAATCACCGCAATGTTACCCAGTACCGTGTACATTTGAAAATTGCGTTCTAACAGAACGTCATCATGAGAAATGATTTTAGGCACTAATTGCCAGCAGTTCATGTCGACGTGTACAGAATATTGGATTAATTAATTGGTTGATTTGATTGTACACATAACAGATTGTCTTCTAACAACTTCACGTGTGAAGATTTGTTAAACGGAAGTTACCCATATATTGGTAATTCAAAGAGAATGTTACTTCCTTTCAAATTATTCAAGCGTATGGCTAGTCAATTTGTTGAATACTTAAGCTTTTTTAATATTTCCTTATTTATTACATTTATTATCACACGACATGTTTAAAAAAACAACGAATGTTTCGTAAAATATTTAGTAAAATAAAGTTAACCCATAAAATAAATCAGTGTTCCTTATTACAAAAGCCGCAATTTCAACGCCTGATGTGGTATGTTAAAATAGATTTAGCGAGATACAAAATGCTCGTTTTTATTTTTTGTGGTACAATATATTTCATTTAAATTTCCCGCAACGATATCTATTCATACGGAACACGAACACGATTGGTTTGCACTAAATAAATGTGTCTATTGCGAATGTAGCCTGCTTTCTTTATTCATGCGTTCACAGCTTGAAACAAATAAAGTAAGCAGCATAAAAAATACTCCGATAGGAAATCCTCCGACAGACCGGTTTAAAGATCATAGGTTGTATCTTTAATTAACGAGCTTTTTACTTGAACACATCAGTTGTCTTTAATCATCAATCATGTTAGGGAAGACTATCTTTATTTAATTTTGAAAAAACACTGTGAAAAGAAGATGATTTTACTGGAACTGCATTTTACCTACATGATAACAAAAAACGTATTCCGTCGCAATCATTTTAGATGAAAACTGGATCAGTATATGATAACACATATGATTATTCAGCTGCTTAACATATTTAGCTGTATGGCGCTATAATGTGTAATTATATGCTGACATAATTGTGTCATATTGTTTTGTTTTTTGTATTTGATTTGATGCAAAAACAGTCAGTTATTTTGTTGACACCATCATTGGGTTCATTTGTTGTGTCCATATTACTTACATTAAATGTGACTTGTTCACAGATCGGCAAAATGCCAATATCTAAAACAATTGTCATATATTCCAAAAGAACATAAACATTTTATTCTACGAAGCGAAAAAGCATTCCTAAATAAGAAAATTGTTCAAACAATATTAGTTCGATGTTAGTTACTCAATTTAGAAAACACGGATTACACACAATACACACATTAAAAAAAAGGATTAATTATGGGGTCAACACATTGCAACGGCCATGTAAATATATAAATATTTTCAAAACGTCACACGCTGTTTTTTTAGGTCAACTTCCGACGGAACAACTGTTAAAACGAATATTGGCTTAACCGTATCCTTATTAATACGGTCATGAACTCTATAGATATGTTCGCGATCACAAACTTGGTTGCGATATGTAAGGAATTATGTGTGTGCATTATTATAAAAAGCTTTATTACAAAATGCTTGATCAGTGTAATCAAATGATAAAAGGCGAGTGCGGCTCGAAAAATATAAAAACTAAAAAAAACATGGAATAATAAATTTTGACTCTAAAGATTTTTCAGAAATTCAAATGACTGATTTAAAACGGGAAAATAAATGTCTAACAAATGTAATGTAATACAAGCATCCAATTGGTATTGCAAGTAAATTCACAATTAAATAATTCGTTTAGAACAGCTTATCACGCAATCTTTTAACTTAAGAAGCTGACACAAAAATTCTGTTTTTAGTATAGCTCCCCTTCTTATTTCATTGTAAAGTGTTCCTTTGTATGTGTAAAAACAAATGGAAATCGTTCACACCAAAAGATTTTTTCATAAATAAAAAATATATCATTTAAAAAAAAGAGTGACGATTGAAATGCCTTTTCTAATGTTATTTTATGGAAATCTGAAAAACATGTCAAACGTGTCATGTCAACAGAAGTGTTGCACAACTGCATGTTTGTTTTATTTTGTAAAATTCTACAGAGTATAAAAAACCGCAAATTTCATCGATATGTAAGAGGTTGTAACAATGCATTATTTTTTTTTATTATTAATCGGTGTTTTCTTAACCCCAGTATACCTTATTTAACATTTGTTTCTTCTGCGCATATAATTGCGCGCATAATAATACGACCCTGGGTAACGAGTTTTTTAACCATTAGTTATCCGGATTGTCCGAAATCACCTCACCGGAAGTTGTATTTGAAACTGTNCAAAATACAATAATAGGATAACAGCGGTACATACTTTTGTAATCGCATATAGGAACGGTCAATCAGGTAGTATATTAAATATTAGACAACATGATAAATATACTTTAAAAGTCTGTTATCGACACAATACTATCACATAACAGCAATGGGACATATATTTGTAATCGCACATGGAAACGGTCTTTCATGAATTGTTATGTAGCCTCTCATTTCAAACTCTAGTATTACAATCAAAACACTTACTTTAAACATTTTACCGCATTCATGACATCGGAAGCGTTTCCCTTTGCTGTATCCAGGCGTTCTAGGAGCGTACAATCCTCCTAAATATGAACTCGAATAATCCATGGATGACGTCCTCTGGTCCTGCACATTCAACAACTCGTCTTTGGTGTCATAAAGTCCGTAATCAAGACATAAATATAAATGACGATTACTATTGATCCCTTTATCGGTATACTCCAGTTGATTCATGTTTTGCGAGGCTCTGTCGAAGTTTGTCTGAGGAACGTTCTCTTCAAACATCGACCCAGCTCTTGTTGAAAACGATGTGAGGGTATCAGCAGTTGGTTGGTATACATCGTTGGATTTTCCCGATGCCTCGTCCCATTTTTTACATCGTTCATTTTGAGCAAGTACACTATGCGGAAAAACACTGACATAGTTGTTGACTTCGTCCAGGTGTTGTTGTTCGGCTCAAATTTCCTGTCGTCATCTTTGTCTTTAATTATGCTCGATTTATCGACTTAAGATAAATAAAATGGAATCTAAAAGAAGATATCCTGCATTCAATTACCACGATGCAAATGGATTTAATTGATGCATGATTGGGTTTGTGGTTCTTTACAATGACAATTTATTATAGCATACCAATACCAGCATTTTGAAAACTTTTTATTTATTCTGGCTGATTTACAATACACATGTGTTATAATATAGAAAAACGCATATCTGTATCAATAAACTAAACACATATTTAAAAATCCTGTAGTTACTAACAAAAATTTTGCAATAAAATACTTATATTTATGTTGTTGCAGACTTTGAAAGCCAAACAAAAAACTTGATACCTTCATTATTTTCCTTCCTTAATCTATATTTGTTTTTACAAAACGGTACTTTAATCATTAACGATCTAGGCATATCTCCTGTATTTCCTTAAACATCACGCATTTATAAAATATTAACTCCACAAGTATTCCGTGCTTTCTTTGGTGGGTTCCACATCCAGTTATGGGATGAATTCTTGTACGGCGCTTTAGTACAATATTCATAAGGACCTATAGCGACAAACCCATACAGGAACCGGCGGTACAAATCGATGCTTTCTTTTAACTCATAACTATTATAACAATTCATGCCAAACGTGTTTGATTTGTTGCGTTCTGTGATATAAAAGTATCCACAAGAGAATGTGATTTATGCATTTCAGTCATTGGTTTAAATACACTTAGGTGTATGGGGAAATGAATGTTTTATCTTAGCCTTGTTTGTGTATTTATTGAGCGCTGTATTGTCGCAATGAATAATATGTTCATTTGTACTATGTTCTTATAAATAATTAACAACGGCAATTATTTCAGACAACACACTTTTATCCTTATTATGACAGCATTTCCTGTATGTAATCAGTTTGGTTAAATGATATCGAATAAATGAAAATAATTAGTCGGATAATAATTAGTGTAACGTTACATTATTCACTGGACACATAAGTCATTATGTTTGCACATAAAGTAATGAAAGTATATTTTGTATCATAGCATAAGGTGTATTACTATGTGACCATGAATGACCATTCTCATTGAGGTTATTCTAATAATCGGAAGTGATTATTACGTATGAATTTAACCAGTTATTTCGGTTTAAATGCAATTGTAGTTAACCAAAGTATTAATGAAATAAGAAAACAATTGTTCAATGCACACTCTTGTGTTGTGTGTTTATTGTGCAACTAACGTGTGTCTTTTATACATGATTTTTTTTTTAAATAAAAACACTCACGAAAAAACGGCAAGATATGAATGTCAGTCCATTTGTAAAAGCTTAATTGTTAAAACAAATGATCGTATTGGACACTTTACCCAAATTACATTTTGTTGTTGTTTTTTTTCTCCTGCTTGTCCATCTGAAGTTCCACTGTGTGTCTTAATGAATGCCATATCATACAAATACATGCACTAAATCGTTCCTATAACAAGCTTATTATTCGTACATTACGAAACAAAACGCCATAAAAGTCGGATTCAGAAGAAATTTAATTCGTTATATCCGCTTGGGGTACACTTGCGCGCCTTAATGCCATAGCTTTGCTGTCGATAAGAATTCCAGTGACAGAAATATATTATTACGGACAGTATAGGTCCTTTAATAGAGACAATACTATACATATAATTTCACAATAATACATAAATGACACGCCGTCTGGTTTCAACTTGCGAGTACAAAAAACGAATTCTTTTATTATAAGCATGTGCATGATATTATATTTTTCATGACATTAATATATATATACCTTTTATATATTGTCCTTCTTTAAATATATTTACTCTCTAGGTCTTTAAAATATGATAGATGCAACCAGGAGTATACGGACCGGTCACTCATTTCTTTTATGAGCCGCAAGTGCTTAATATTTATCGAATGACGTCACCGCCGTGGGCTACACTCAACTTTTTTGCAATGTGCGGTATGCGTTTTATAGTATTTTGATGTTAACATTAACGATTGTTTGAACCTTATATGTTATGAAGTTATTATTTAAAATTATGTTAAACAAAATTGAATAGTTTGTTTGAAATAGTTTTCTAAGTCTAAATATTGTCTGGATTAGAAATTACTTTGCAAGTCATACAATTTTTGTCAATATATGTGTTGCTAAAATCTCTTATTAGCCACTGGTTGGTCAACTTGATGTAAATCCTCAGTTCAAATGACACAATAGTGACCAGCCAGGCAGCCCAATGGCAAAAAAGTGACCGGCTAGGCAGCCCGAAAATTGTGTATGCACCTTTACATTCGGTCCCTGTACAATTAAGGACACACTACCTGGTCAGTATTATTCAATAGGTCCCCCAGTGAGGTTTTCCTTGTGTTTTACCATTACGCATTGGTAATGTCATTAGACAGCTTTGTTACAAGTATAAGTAGCATTAAACGGATATGTTCATTGATTGCTAAAATAACATTATTGTTTTTTTACACATTTTAGAAGCAAAATAATCCATATGACTACAATACACATTAACATAATTGGTTCATCTATAGATCGTCATTACAAAAAATATTAAATCAATTTTAGTAAGTTAACGGTATCGTTAAAGTGTTGCTAGTGCGCGGTAAATACTAAACGTTCGGAACGTCTGAGGCTATTCTCTCTTTTTTAGGAATTATTGATAGAGATTAGTTCAGGCGTTTTTTTACTCTATAGAAATTGGTTAAGGTGATTTCATGTATTAAATTCAGGACAATGAGACTTCAGACAAATTATCAGGTCGAAAAGGATTGTTAACATTCTTGTCTATTATTTAAGGCAAGTTACTAATATTCTATACAATAATTGATATTACATTCAAAACAAGTGTCAAACTTAATAGAGTCATTGTGTGGGAACAGGAATTTTTAACCGTCGTTTGCACTATGCGTTTACAAAAGCAATTGCATTCAAAATCATGGAAATTATTGTTATTCTCGACGGTGCAAAACATGTTCTACTCCAGTCAAATCTAAAACTTACTTAAAGTGCACGTGTTTTGCCTGCATTATGCAAAAAAATGAAACTGGTGCAAGGCCTATCTCGTCATGACACAAATCACGTCATAGATATAATTTGTCTTGACGTAGTTGTGGTAAGCAAAAGTGTTGGTTGTTGTTAAATTAACATTGTAAACATTTCGACAATGACAATTCACACTGAATATATTATGCCGAGTTAAACCCAATAAGAGGCGAGGCAGCAATATAAGCCAGACCCCCGTCGGGACGTCTGTATCAAACAATCTGAATCTGAATTAATTTCATAGAATTAAGTCCCTGTGCGCATGTGGCTCTATAATAAGCTACTTTGAATTCAGAAGCGATTTTTCCAAGATGACCATTCAAAGGCGCGGGACTAAAACAGTGGTCTGTATCATAAATATTGGTCACACGATTTCAGAGACAGATTATTACAATTTACGAAAAATAAAAGTGTCTGACATATTTTAATTGGGGTTTGTATTTACAGAACTGTGGCGTAGAACCCTGCTTAACATTTGACAAAATATTCCATTAACAAGAGCAACAAAAACATTTATTTTGCCCGATCACATACTGAAATGTACCAGTCTATTTTAGGAAGGTTTTTCCTAAAAAATGTATCAATCAGAAAAAATATATTGTACTTTAACTTGATTCTAAATTGACTGCATTTGACGCGAATGAAAAGTAAATGTATCGGGACATTTCCGATATGCACCTCATAAGTGTATTAAAAAGTAAATGCCCGGGCTTAAATGATATTTCTGTTTTACACTTCATGTTTAATATTGATAACATTTACTCTTGAACTTGCCATAATCACAAGAAGTGTACACATAAAAGGCCGCTTGGCCGTTCGACATGTTTGTTTATGGATGTTTTTGCGTAGCAGGGGTTGTTTTCGTTGTGCATTCGACATACGTCTATCTGGTGTTTCAGTGTATATAGCTAGTTAATAGCAGATTTTTACATGTGAGGATTAGGAATAAACATTTAAATTACAATGTTTTGGGTTTTTATATAACAAACCAGTCTTGAGCTCGTCGCTAGATGTTTGTTCATTTGCTCACGTTATCATGTTTTACATTTTGGTAACCAAAATGGTGTGGAGGAGTTAAAAGGCCACAATGCAAATGGCTAATCGGTCAGTAATATTCATTCAATCGCAGACACTGGGAAGCGCAGTTTTGGTGATTAGAAAATGATTTCTCCTGTGTACAACGTCGTCCTAAATATCATCCTAAGGAATTCGGTAATATCGTTTGAAATCATAAAGCAGATATGTATTGCTGCAATACACGGATTTTGTATCTATGTGGCTGCAATACACACATTTGTATATATATATATGCCTGCAATACGCTGATTTTGTTTCTATATGCCTTAAATACACTCATTGTATACATTGTATATCTTTATGCCTGTAATATATTTTTTGTGTATCTATATGCCTGCAATACACTGTTTGTGTATATATATGCCTGCAATACACTGTTTGTGTATATATATATGCCTGCAATAGGCTGTTTGTGTATCTATATGCCTGCACTACACTATTTGTGTATCTATATGCCTGCAATAGACTGATTTTGTATCTTTGAGGCTGCAATACACGGATTGTGTACCGTTGTGGCTGATGCACTGATTGTGCATATACGTGTAAAGCACTGATTGTTAATATGTACGACTGCAATACACTGATTTTGTATCTTTGTGGATGCTTTACACTGATTTTTTAAAGTGGTTTTGCCAAACCTAATTGATTAAGTATCTATTTGGCTATAATTCATTGCTTTTGTATCTGACCAGTCCCCACACAAGTAATGTAGCCGGGCGGGGACAAAACCTGCAATCCTCGGACTTCTAGTCCAGCGCATGACCTCTATTTTTGATTGATTTATCAAACGGTTTTGAAAATATGGAACCAAATGCAAATCCGTGCAAAACCTTCCAATAGTTCAGTTTGTTTTATCTTCGTGTTGGGTCGCCCTTGGGAAATTATTCTATTATATAATGGCTATTAAACAATCAAGCATTGTATTGTGATTTAATATAAATCATATTGTGATAGTACAATCGATCGCAAGGATTTACTGTTTGATATAAATCATAATGTTGCTTTGAAGTTGCGTGTTTTATTCAATAGTTTTGCTTTAATTTTGCAGTTGATTTAATAAATCACTTAACTCGTTGTTTTACATGTATTTCGGTCGTGTTCTTCTATCATATTATTATTCAATTGTATTATCTCGGTGACGCAAGAGTAGACGTTCATGGTTTGTGAGTACGTTTTTGGCTGAGTGAGATTAGATTAGCTTGTAAACAGATTTAAACCATTTCCCGTAACACACACTAATTGGCATTAACCATTCCAAGGCGTACAACGAGCAATTATAAGTGACTGTTTTACAGTTGGGATTTTTGTTCTGTCCTTTATCGTAAATTGCTAGCTTTTTGGAACAAGAATTATCGTCTGATTTTTTTTTTAGTTTCATTCTTCCTTAATTCCTACGAGTAAAAATAAAGACGAAGCGATGTAAGAACATACACAGCTTATAACCAAGCGTGTAATTTATACAACTACAAGAGAATAGACCAGCGCTCCATGGGCTTTTTAAAACAAACGTAGTTTCGCTGTGAATTGCGCATATACACAAATGTATTCTAATCTGACACAGATTTATAGTGAAAAGGAAGATTAATGAACGAAGAGAACAAATTATTGATGAAGATAGCCTATGATCTTAAGAAATGACTGCAATAAGGCGTCCCCATGGGTCTATACATTACATACGGTGTTGATAACGTCATTTTTTTAAATCTTTAAATCCCCATAAAACGTGCGTGTTCGAACTGAACAATATCCATTTGTGCAGTGCAAATGCGTATTTATTGGTAGGTCGTCGAAACTGTTATGTGTGCGTTGACAACCTTTGTGAACTAAGTGTACGCAACATTATAGATGATGGTGTATGTGTGGTATATTTGTAATAAATGTATATGATTTGAAAGCAATTATTTCTCCTTTTGGTTTTAATACCATAGGCGCACTTTATGGGAATTTAAGACGCTCGGAATGTATTTTATAAACCTTTATGAACAAATCAAATACGCAGTTGTAATTGAAAACTGGACGTCAAAAGTTATACGCAAATATATCTCAGCCCAGCAGGTTCATAGGTAATCACGAACAGTGCAAATTAAAATAAAATTAATTATGAAAACTTAAATTAAAGCAGAATGTAACGCATTTCAAAAATGCTTTTTAGACGACTCTCATTCATGTCAACTATCGATGTGTATAGCTGAATATTTTTTAAAGGGTGAGGTTCAACGATTGTGAGCAAACATAGAAGTAGAGCCAAATATTCGTATTTTCAGGGCTACATCGTAAGGTGCCCGGTGCTGCCATTCACAGCGAGGATGCGACATTTAGACTGGACAATATTCACACTATTTCTATTTCTTAAACAATTTCTGTTCATTATCATGTTTTTTTTAAGCTTAAATGTGATTGAGCTCTTGTAAGGAAACGATTCAAATATTTAACTGAATCTAATTAAATGACACATACTGGCAACAATTGGTTTCCACGCGTTCAGATCTAAAAGTAGTTTTAGCACGATATTGTAAACAAAAGGGATTTATTAGACATAATATAAAACATTAAGAGTTTTAGTGAAATACAATGTCGTAAATGCTTTATCTTTACTTTCCTCGTGTTGTCTTTCTAGTTACTTATTTAAAACGTAATTTCAAATGTGTCGCTGTTGAATAGTTAATGAAACAATAAAGTCATCGTCGTTTCTCCATTATTTACATATATGAATTGTTCACATGCATCAGAGGATTTAACTAGTTATAGGAACTTTAATTCTGATTTTCGTCGAACAATATTAATAATTGATAGTAAACTGTAATGAATCGTATGATGTCACGTTGACATTTGAAGGTATCGATGTGCACCAATAGTTGGACAGAAAATCACCGCGGAAAATAATTTTGCCGTTAATTATTGCCCACAGAGCAATCGTTTATGGAACAGGTTCGGCGATCAAGCCCTGTTTTTACATGAATAATCTATATGTCATATACACCACACGGATCGTTCTTATATATAAATCGGTGTCAATGGAATCAAACGATGCGTAACACACTATAACAAAGGCTGTTCTTTGTTCCACATGGGCAAAAGCATATCCTTCCCAAATGTATAATTGAATATTGTTGCTGATCAAATTTCGTAAATATCTCGTAAATATGCCAAAATAAATGATTAAGAATTGCAATAAAATAACAAAGACAGAGCAAGTTCAAATTTCATTACCGGATATATTGCAAGCGATTTAATATTGTTTTGTATTCTTCCTCTTTTATAATTTTTTCACATTTATGAACATTTGGAGAAACGATCTATTCGGTTGTTTATGGTTTGTTGAAACTGCGACAAAACATACTTACGGTTAAACATTGATATATAGAATTCATAAACTCAATCATTCATTTGGAATAGTATGTGAATAAATAACAATAATCATTTAACATATAGATATTTAATTCCTACAATTAACAATTCGTTGACATGTACCAACCCACATAATCAAACTCTAATGACATAAAAAGCTCAAACAATTTATTAATAAAAAGGACTTATTATTAATATACTGCTGTTCGTGAACACTAATTACGAATTCTGAAAAAATGGTAAAGCGCAACGGCCGATTAATATAGCGAGGACAATTTAGTATCTAGCTTTCACATGCTTTCTGATTCTCGTTTAATGTATTTTCCTGAAACATATTAATGCGTTACAACTACACGGTGTAACAAAGTTTTACATTGTTGCCAATCAGCGATATCAACATTTTCAATATTTTGCAACAGAAAATATTTAATTTGTATCGAAATAGTAATTTAAAATTGCGTATTTTCACTTTACGATGATTTTTTTTATATTAATGCAAGCGAATTACATTTCAATTATGTATAGGCTCTGACAACCAGAAAACAATAATTGCCGGTCACTGCAATAAGTTCTGCATTAATAGTTTACGCAAGCAATGACTCTGCTTAAAAATGGAAGGATTTATTTTCTGCCAATATTGTTTTTTTCTCAAACAGAACATTATAAGAACAAAGCTCTTCAACTTCTCCAGCAAAATAGTAGCTTTTAATAAACCGTTTTGTCTAAACAAATCAGTATATGTATAAGGCACAACTAAGACAAAGAAGGCACATCGATATGAAGGGATTGTTATTAAAATAAAAAGGTTTATATAAATTTCTTGTGCATAAATCACAATATTTTGTGTTCATGAATTTTATAATAACTTAAATTCTCCTTCCACTTAAAAAAGTTCTCAGAAATCTTAGATGTTGACGGTGTAATATGAATCTAATACAAAATGTTAAATCGGGTCGCCGATGAAGGTGAGACACTGTAAAGAGACATCCCGACCGGTTACCAGATGGGACCGTGTTTATCCTTCTTCCTAAACCGGCCACCAGATATCAGTAAATTTAATAATGGATTCGCCGTTGATGCAGACCATGTAATGATGTAGGCCGGGAAAACAGTTAATATTTGATATATATTATACGATAATTTTCCGAGAGCGAACTTAATGTCAAACAATTGTTGGTTACACGAAGATAGACGGACTTGAACCATTCAGTGATTTTGCACTGATTTGCATTTGGTTGCATATTTTAAAAAACTGTTCGATTACACACATATAGGTAGAGTGCTGAACTAGAGTCCGAGGATCGCGGATTGTATCCCCGGCCCGGTCACATAACCTGTTAGGGGATTGTAAATGTATCGCTATGGGTCACTTACCACAACTTAAGGATTTCAAGTGATAATAAGAATGTACACCTGCTTAAGCAACTGGTGTTCCACTTAATAAATAGTTTGAATTGAACGAAACTTATTTGGTCCGTACATGCAATTCATTTTTTAATAATTTAAAACACTCAGAAACAAAATGCGTTCGAAAGTCATTCTTATTATGTACACCCAATTATCTGAATATCCTTGTCAGTTGCCATAAATAAAGAATGTTGCGCTATAATAAGATTTATCTCGAGCTTGCCTGACGGAATTTTGCTTTATTTATATTTCTGCCTTGATGTTTTGCCATGCTATGCACAATTGCATGATATCGCTACTCAAACAAATTAATTCGGACAATACGAAAGAAAAATGCCATACAAGTTAGAGTCGAAAGCATTCATATTCGTTTAAGTCCGATTGGGGCATACATATGAGACTTTATGCAATAACTGAACTGTTTATAAGCCTTCAATCGAAAGAAAGATATTATCACAGACAGTATGGGGAAGTATATATTTATGCTTTTAAACATGCTTGCTCAAGGTTAAAAAAATTAAGTCTATATAATTCTATATAAATCAGATGCACCTTGATGCGTAGCCATATTTAACCTTACGGTATTATTCCAATAATTGTTCTATAGGACCAGTAAGCGATATTACACACCAAATATTAAACTTTTCAGCCGTACNACATTTATGATGTCCTGGTCGGTTAATAAAGATTTGCTCTTCGAAGTACATCCTCTCTGGTGACTATAGAATATTGTACCAGTGGGTTTTTAGAACGTTTAATAAAACCTACCGTAATTTTATAATTTATTCCACATCGTCTTCTTTTGTGTTTTATACCGATCTTTAACAAATGAGTCAACTTTAACTAAAACCAATTAATAATACCATTATAATGAATCTTAAAACTATAATAAAATGAGGAGCGCAAACGTAAATTTCTCCAGTAATATTTGATAAGCTCACACATTTTAGCACTTGTCACACGTTGCTCGTTTGCTAAGAATGGGCAACTTGGTTTAATCAATTTGATCCAAAATACTATTTTTTAAATACATATGATCATTCACAACTGAAAACATAAATGTTGCCCTCTTTCAATCTGAATGTCTTAAAATAAAACTCAACATTTAAAGTATACATGTACACATTATTGCATATTAAAGAGACTTGTTCACATATGTTCGTATTTAAAAAAAATCTCATCAAATGTATTTACGTATGTAAAATTATCTGATTTAAATAATAACTTCTTGTTACCACTACACTTTTTAGACTTTAAATATGAACTTTGCAGCTTTATTATTTTACCGATTTTACAGCGAATTGTTCATAAGCGAACCAATACTTATAATTAAATGTCTTAGTCAGGATTGTTAGTTCGTCTGATTAAATACAATTAATCAAATTTTGTTAACGTTTACATTTTGAAAATTGTTGTTTTGCCAAACTGTGAACAGGTCATTTAAAATCAACATTCTTAAACTGTTGTCGATGGAATCGGGCAACACTGTTAATTTACGTTGATATACCGCACACCAGCACCACACCATGATGTCTGAATATAAAGACGAGTTTTCTAACTAGATTATCTTGTGTAAATTTGCAGTTCACTTTCAGTGGTACCGATGGACAACAGTGTCACATTAGTTCAGAGTCAGAATGTTACATCTAAACATTTGAACTTGCTGCTTATGGGATGCTGAAGGCTTTGAATGGTGTCATACTCCCTCTTAACGTGGGATAAAGTCTATTAATTGTAAGCCTTTGAATTATCTCACATCCTCGGCCATCACTTCAACATATTAAATATTTTTGTCTTTTTTACTTACAAAGTGTGTTCAATGTTAATTAAGTCAATACAACTCTACGCTGAAATATGCTAGTCTTAAATGTATGGAATTTAATATTCAGTGACAAGAATTTAAATGTACATACTTAATATTCAACATGTTATACAACTGTATATGCATCTATCACATTTATAAGGTATCCATAAAGTATTTGGATTTTGAATATGTCTATATCTTCAGTTTTCCAAGTTCAAGTGTATGGTATTTAACAAGCTAAAATCTCCGAACATTTTGCAAAGTAATCCAGATTTGTATAACGTACAATACAATGTTATGATTTATAGGGTCATAGACATTGCGCACCAGTTTCTTACTGTGCATGTATTTTAGTTGGAATCTAAAAGCCGATTCCAACTACAATTTTAAACCTTTTAATCATACTATCTCTCGAAGTCGCATCTTGTTCTATCAAATATTAGTCCAAGCTTTGTAAAGTTTTATTGATTCCACACATCATATGTTTGTTTTTTCATAGTTGGTGTTTATGCCTAATTGTAAGTTGTTTTAATTAAAACGTTTGCATCTATTTAATCCCCACTGAATGCGCACTGAATATATTAGAAAGAGTTTATAGATATAGTAAGTAACGTAGCATTTCCAACCGGACCCCACCGGGACGTCTGTATCCACCAATCTGGATATGCATTAATTTCAAATAATTAAATCTCTATGGGCATGTTTCTCTCGGATTTGCCTTAAAGTCACATTATACAAGCCGCGCGGGCCTGAAGCAGTGGTCTGTATTATTGGAAAACCAGTGTCGTATTATTTCACAGACATATTTTTACAAAACATACAACTTTACTAATTTCTTGTTAGATCTTTGAACATGTTTTCAAACCGAGTTTTTCAAACCATGTGAATACCATTAAATCATCATCGGCGACGCAACGGTATAACGCATCCAATACTATTTTTCATATTGTCGTTATCATACAAATAATAGAACATCCAAGTCAGCTCGAACAGTTAAAACGGAGATCGGTTAATAATTTATAAGTTACAGATCGTTATAAAACACAAAGGAGGTCCATCGTATAAGCATCGTATAGTCTTCATGTTAAGTACCGCTTTAATATCTTTCAACATAAATATGCACATATTTTTAGCATTATTTACGACATGCATCAATATAATCCTTTATTACCATCATTCATTTTCGTCCATTATTCGACATGAATAAAATATGTTTTAAACGTTTGCGACAATCTCCGCATCCTAACTAAATGTCTTGCAGCGTAACATACTCAGCGCTGAACCGCCACCTTCCTCATATATGCTGTTATGTGAGATTAACGTCGTCATGTACAACTCATTTTTGAAATCTTTTACTGTCCATTTGAACGTAGGTTTTTATTATAAGTTCTATTTTTAAATTGCTCTATTTTATATGTAAACTTCAAACTTATTGGTATCGACCATATTTGATTCACATTCAGTTTATTCTGGACATAATGTTTGCGCCTTGAATGCTGTGATCCAATCGTCAGTATTTTCCATAGTAAGTTTATATAGATAGGAAACCAAACGGAATGTAAATTCCGTGCAAACAACACAAACACAACACTAAATAAACACACTTGACGTAAAGAAGTTCCTATTTATGACCGTTTATTTTCTTATAATTTTATCACAGTAATTTACCTATTGTGTTGGTATTCGGTTGCTTGCAAATAAATGATGCGAAGTATTTGTTTTTAGCCATACATTACCATATTTTTAAATACGTATGCAATGTATATACTAACATCATTAACATCATAAACATGTTTCTGATAGCAGCTAAGCGAAGATATTAGGTGGTTGAAATATAATACGATGACCGATCTATGTATGTTTATTATGTGGGTTATTTAAATGTATAAATAAAGAGTTTTGGATGATATAACTTTAATTTTGTATGAAGCATGACGTAGTTGCCCGTTATCTATTGGAGTATGAAAAGTAGTTCATTCTTTCGATTTTAATTATTAGATTATCTTTTATAAGTGTATTAGTTCAAACAGCGTTTACTGTATTGTCGTATATTTAATTGAACAAATGGTATGTATGCAATCGCTTGTACCTGACTCTAAAAGAACTGCGCAATAGTACCGTGATCATAAATAAAAAGGTTGCATTTATTACACAAATCAACGCAAACCGAATGAATGTGGTCCTGACTCAAAATTATCCGTACAACAAAACTAGATGAAATCGTGAAACGATTTTTAGATGCTCAAAAGTGGCAGAATGTTTGTATTGTAACGTTTTACACCAATGTTACTTGTTTTAGGGTCTTCTCTTTGTTATTAATGTTCCTATGGAATTTTTTTGTTGGAAGTTTTTATATAGCATTATAGTAATGGGCAGTGTTTACGGATCTTTAAAATGTACATTTGAGTTCAATCGATATACTACTGAAGTTCGCCCATTAAATTGAAAAAGCACACAGCAATTTTACTGTTTCATTCTTTAATCCAAAGTTCATTAAACTGGACATTCCAAACTTAAATGTTCCCAAACGAAAACGAGAAATAATACCTTAAAATAACATTGTTAACCCCTGCGGCTTAATTCAGTTGTAGGATTCATCTGACCTTAACATACTTAAATAAATGTTCATTGAATCTCAAATTATATTTAGAAAATACTACAGGAAAGCCATGGGTTTTATCGACATTTAAAACCAAATCTTGTGGGGAGCGGAAATCCTTCCATTTCCAACCCCATTCGTGGCTTGAATGTCCAAAAACAATTATACTTTACAATTTGGAAAAAAACTGTGTTCACTGAGTTCCGAATAACTTCTATTTGATCGTTGTAAAGGATATTTATAAAGTGATTATGACGGCTCAATAAAATAGTAATTTGACCATTTGAAATTATGTTCATGACCAGTCAACCCTTTTGCACAATTTAGTGTACATTGTTAAGCACAACATTTCTTGTGTTCATGTAGTATACACACATGGTCAAATCATTGATGTACTGATTACTATATTGTCTTCTCATTATCTTATATTTGCATTTGATTTATTGTCTGTAATTGTTCTTCTTACAATTATTAGGAATACAATTGTTTTTGTGATAACAATGCTTTAATTCAAATATATTCAGTTTTGCATGACGGTGTGACTGTTTTCCGGTGCCTTATGTTGATCTCCATAATGCATAAGTCGCGCGGCTGTTAGCATAATCTTCTAAAGCGTACTTCGAATAGTTAACATTTTGTGAAATGCCTACTTCTTATGAGTTTTATTTATACAATATAATATGACCCGTGTTGTGCGAAAAAAGGTATACTGCCATATGCGAGCAACGAAGCTCCAGACCAACCTACGTAGTCCCTCAGTCTGGTCAGAAGATTCGCTCTCCTTTATAAAGTCACGCAATGTTTATGGTCTCAGTAACGGACATACTAGCAGGCTTGTCTGGAGCAACGGTGGCCGCAATCGACATACGACCCATGTAATGCACAACGCTGAGCACAGGTGGTATTCTACAACGGGAAATGTCAGTTATATGATTGGAGATACGGTTATTGGTATTTGAAAAAAAAATGAAATAAATACTCAAATTCATATGACAAACAATAAATTATATTAGTTTGTGTCCTTTATTTCCCAACATCTGCACATTATTAATTTGTTTATTAATTTAATTTCATCAATTTAGAAATATTTCAATCAACAATGTACCAAGATCATTGTTTCACATTAAATACTCATTGTACATATAAACAAGTATGTCAATCAAAATAACACAAAGCACATTCAGAAATGACAAAAACACCAATTTAAAACCACAATTTGTTTATGGAGAAAGCACAGCAATGCAGAACAAGTATACATTAAACTACCGATGCACCACAGATGACTTAAATGATGTAATAATTTCTAGTATTATAGATTCAAATGAAATTAATTAAAAACATCTTAATTTCAGTTTAAATCATTTCCATCTTCCAATGAATGTGTAAGCAAAACAATGAATGTGTAAACAAGCAAACATAACAATTATGGTTCTAAGTGTCAAAGTAAGCATATAATATGAAGTTTTCCAAACACAATTTAAACAAGATATGCTGTGTTCAAATACCGCTATGCACGCAGTTCCATGTATATCTTTTATAAATCATGATATCAAAACCTCTCTGAGATATAAGACTGAATGGTTTCGAGCATAGTTCTTATCAAATATCTGCCGTCATATTTGATTTGNGCTTACATCTTTTATTAGACTCTAGGTTGGTCCACTTGATGTAAATCCTCGGTCCTAATGACATAATAGTGATCAGTGAGGCAGCCCAAAATGTTATATGTACCTTAACCTTCGACCACGGTCCCTGTACAATGTATGTTTATCTTTAATAAATCATGATATCAAAACAACGCTGAGATATAAGACTGCATGGTTTCGAGTATAGTTCTTATCAAATATCTACCGTCATATTTGATTTGATGATGACTCCGTTTGATAATAATCGAAACATATGTTGTTTTAATTATTCACCGTTTTGATTACCTGTAGTAATTTTCTATAAATACTTTCAAATGGGAATAAGAACAATGCAAACAAATAAATGTATACACTTAACATTGTTCAATATGTGGAGTGTTTTACTTGTAATTATAGTGATTGCCAATACGAAGGTATATAAAGGTATATAAAGGTATATAAACTCAAAACTTTCAAGTAATGTTATATACTAGTCGTGATATTTTAATCAATATAAACTAATAACTGTAAAAAAAACGGTATTTTAGAACTTTCCATTTTTCGTCATTCGTTGTTTACAGTCCCTTTAAAATGGGAATAAGAACAATACATACAAATCAAAGTATACACTCAAAATGCGTCCATATGTGGAGGGTTTTACTTGTAATTGCAGTGATTGCCAATACTCAGGTAGGTACCTGGTACGAGGGGAGTGCATGAGTATATGTTTTATAGCCGATAATGTGCAATTGAACAAAAGGTAATATAAAACAAATTTAGATTTAAATGCTCGTAACGTGGGTGTGAGTCCAAAAATTGAATCTTCTGAAACGGTTGCGTGCAATCAGCGTTTTGCAGGGTCTAGCACCGACCAGCCTTGATGTTGGTCTTGATAAACTGATCAATACGTTCATTTGTTTGGTAGCATTGTCCGTCTATTTGTAGTGCAGACATATTCCAATTCTTCAGACTGGCCAGTTCGCACGTGCATTCGATGTCATTGGCTAGAAGATGTAAATTGTGTAGAGCTGGTAACATGGTAACGGCGGCAGGTATGGTGGTCATAAACGTATGGGACAAGACTATATCCGTGAGTCGTATGTTGTTTTAAAATGCCCTGTTCGTGATGAACTGGATACGATTGCCTGCTAGATTAATTTTGTTTAGACTGCGTAATCCACTAAAGTCATTGTCCTCGATGAATTCTATTAAATTGTCTTCAAGTACCAGATCATTAAGACTTTAAAAAATATTCAAGCCACTTGGTATTTGTTTGAATGAGTTGTTAGTTAAATCAAGCTTCAGTACACTAAAATTATCTACAATCTTATCTGCATTCATAAACCGCATACCGTTGTTGTCCATGAACATGTCTGTCAAAGATGGAAACATTGTCAAAATGTTTGGAAAGAAATCAACACGATTGTATAAATAATATATAGTTTTAACATTTGGCATGCCGGTTAAATGACCGCATGGTTCGAAGGCGTCTGACTTGCTTTCATTTAAAAAGTGCTGGTTAGATATTTAAAGTAGTGTAAGGGCAGACAGAGTACACATTGCATTTGGGATTTTTTTTAAATGAGAGCGGTTTAATGATAATCCATTCACATTTGCAAGACCACGAAAAGCACTTGAATCCAAAAACTGAAAAGATATATCATACAGATAAAGATACTGTAGTTCAAGTAAGAAATGAAGTTCAGTAGGCCACTGCTGTAAAGAGGCCATTGAGACGCTAAATGCCGTTACAGAATGTCGCCGATGGCTCGCTTATTAACAAAATTCCTGAACTCGTGTAATAAAATATGGTATGATATGACAACTCATGTCAGATCCTCTCTCTCTCTCTCTCTCTCTCTCTCTCTCTCTCTCTCTCTCTCTCTCTCTCTNTGGGATGCTGAAGGCTTTGAATGGTGTCATAGTCTCTTTTAACGTGGGAGAAAGTCTATTAATTGTAAGCCTTTGAATTATCTCACATCCTTGGTCATCACTTCAACATATTTAATATGTTTGTCTTTTTTACTTACAAAGTGTGTTCAATGTTAATTAAGTCAATACAACTCTACGCTGAAATATGCTAGCCAACATTCGATGTGTTTCTCTTTTGAGTCCGGATTGAGAATAGACTAAACTAAAACGCGACAAGTTCGTATAGACGTCATCTGATAAGAAACCTTTCGTTAACAAGTAAATCAATCATACAAAACGAAAGGAACCAGTCTCAAACCGTCTTAAATGTAAATTTCAGTGCAAACTTGTTATGGTGATATTACAATGGTTTAAATATAAGGGCACATGTAAAGGATTATTACACATTGTCGTGAACCAAAACTGTTTTTGTAAAGTGATCAGTTGTACTCATGTCCAAATAAACATTTTACCCACTGCTTATGAAGGAGTGGTTTGTTTGATCTTTTATATTTGGAAGATGAATTAGTGACGGACTTTGCTATTAATCGCTTGTGGATTAATTTTTAAAATGTACCATTGGCCCTTAGCCGAGAAACAGTTGTGGTTACTCGTGCGCAAATAAATTCCTTCTTTTTGCAATGTAAAGGCTTAATCTTCGACGTCAATTTGCACAATGACAAGCTATTTTCCAATACGTGGGGCAGGGATTAGTATGATGTATCAATTCAACCCGCTATTTTGTTATGATCGATAAGACTAAACATCATTATGGTGTTCACATAACTCAGTCAGGTTTACAACAATGTGTTATTGCATTAAACTTCAAAGTGCGGTGCAACCTTCCTCTGGTGTGTAACCGACGCTGCACAGAACCACGTTTAATATATGCGCCTAAGATGAAGTTGAGTGCTACGCCTAAAAACGTATTCTACCAGTCATTAATCAAACCAATTCTGTTTGTTCAGTTTTCACTATCAACTATTGAACCGGAAGGTAAGCGCCTTACTGGCAACTTCTGATCCATAAACACACCAATCTGTGCTGGATTTTTTCGTATAATCATATGTTGATGTGCTAATGTTCTAGAGATTGTCGCTTTTACCCTGTGAACATATGCATCTATGATTGTTCCGCACCAGAACATCACGATTGTTATTCATGACATTAATTTTGACCTTCAAGATAGCAAACTAGGACATGTCTGAAGCTCTCTACGTCCACATTGACATTTTATAATTAAAATCGTTTGGACATGGGGCAACTGCTAGTTTAAATTTACCTATGAAATTATTCATTTGAATACAGACCGGTCACTGACGTTATGCAAGATGACCTTTTACGTAAAACAAACAATGTTTACTGATGATGTATCATTTAGGTAAGACGTTAGTCACAGACGTAATGTCTTTGAAATCGTACGAAATACGTATGTCATGACGTTAAAGCATTCTCAGTGCATGAACACATTATCAAGGAATCTGAATAAGTCATTTGATATAATTTGCGAAATTGTGATATATTTAAAATAATTATCAATAAACAATCAGAATATTGGTAAAAATTAAACCGTTTCTAGCGTACTATTTCAGATGTATATTTACGTGTCCCGAACGGGATCGTGGTATTTAAACACTATGTAGGAATATTAATGAAATGCTAACATTACTTTGTTTATCGATAATAACATTTAACATCCCACAACAGCTACCGAATCACAACTTCAAAGATCTAACTAAACGTCAATATGCGCTTAACGAGAATGCTCGAATTGAAACTCGCTCTGGGAAAACGGTGCTTAATGCATGTGCGTAAAGTGCAACAATTTGTAACAAACTGGCGTCGATTTTATGATCAGAAAACTGTTTGAATTTATGCACGAACGCGCGCAGGCAATTTATACCGACAAGATTCTACACATTTTTGGAATGCAGGAATATTTGTAAAATTGAAACAGTTCTTGTGCGAATCACACCTTTTGTAGAGTGTCACACTTCCGCTACACAAATTGTGGCAGTTAGGTGCGCGTTAAGTTTAAATATATTTACTAACGATAAAAGTATGAATGAATTAATCAACTCTCAACATATGAACACATATATAAAACACACCTGAACTCTAGTGTCAGAGACTGTACTGAGCTGAAACAGCTTTTCTACCGGAAGTAGATACATCAATCATAAAAATGACTGACGTGGAAACGTCCAAAAAACGCTGAGCAAGTTTTCATTAAATATGTTTGTCAAAAGTGGTTAAAAATAAATATCACTCAGCGTGTTCGTGAATAAGTATATACTTTCATGTAAAACACTGATGAATAGCGGAACTTGTTTGAAGTAGACAATTTAAACATTTAAATAAAATTGATTCCGCATACGAAGTGTCACGAAACGTTGGATACGTTCTCAAACGAATAAACTAGATGATATGCTAATGACTTCATACTTTTATGGAACAGCCAGTGCCAACAACATAATCAAGTAGCGCAAATACCAAAGACTGTGGAAAAGCATACATTTTTAGCTTAGTGAGTAATTGTTTTGAACTCATGTTAACTCATCATGTTGACCCTCAACAATATAACCCGATTCGAACGCATTATTGTTCATATATGTGTCGTGTTCTGAGAAAACTGGACAAAAAGCATGTGCGTAAAGTGTCATCCCAGATTAGCCTGTGCAGTCCGCACAGGCTTATCCGGGACGACACTGTCCGCCTAAATTGGATTTTCGCTTAGAAGAGACATCATTTAAACGAAAAATTCCATAAAAGCGGAAATTGTCGTCCCTGATTAGCATGTGCGGACTGCACAGGCTAATCTGGGATGACAATTTACGCACAACGATTTTGCCCAGTTTTCTCAGAACACGCCACATATGTGATCACATATTGAAACAAATGAAGTTATCAACAGCGTATTTGAAATGTGGACACATGGGAATAATTACGCATCAAGGTCTTAAGATCACAGGCAATATCCATCAATAATTAGTTCCCAACATTCCCAATAAATCATCTTGCTGTTAAATATAAATAGGTTTCCTGAAGAATATGTGTATTTAATATTAAAAATCACATCGTAAACTAGTATCTGTTTACAGAGATCACTGGAGCGCTGTGACATTCTCTTGGTCCGCGCAAGTTTATCCGAGTATAATATAATTTTATGAATATGCAGCATGCCATAAGGCAAAATACATACGAAATTTCTGATTTTTTTATTTATATATCTTTACAGTTTTGCCAAAGTGTTATTAATAGCAATAAACGTCTGACATAATGAAATCGTATATGCCATGGTACAATCTATAACATTTCTTTCAAAGTATATGTAATTTACAATAATATTACTTTCATGGATATAAATTATATACAGTACACAGTAAAAGTATGCTGTTTGCATGCTTTACCATTCCAATATTCAATGCAAATGCTTTCATTTCCAGGTTTGAATAAGTATACGTAAAATAGATGTTTAAGTATTTGCCTCATTGTTACTTTAGTTATATTATCTTGTGATGCTGCTATATTGGATGTAACAATGCGGTATTATTCTCATGGGAAATTAACTAGCTATGTAATTATGCGAAAATCTCGACATCCTAACATCGGTAATAATAATTGTTAATTAGGAAGCAATAGTTGTATCGAATGTATAATTTGTAGAATATTTGGCGGCACCACAATCGAGGTTTACATAATAGTTTCATAAATCTTCTTAACATAATTGAGTGGATCAAAATAAAAACATTGAGGTAAGACGTTCATCCCCGATGTGTATGTTAAGCGCTGTATCGATGTGATGAAATTTGAATTAGCCTCGCTCTGTGAAAATCGGGTATAATGCACGTGCGTAAAGTGT
The DNA here is from genome assembly GCA_007657795.1 of Dreissena rostriformis. Taxonomy (NCBI): domain Eukaryota; kingdom Metazoa; phylum Mollusca; class Bivalvia; order Myida; family Dreissenidae; genus Dreissena; species Dreissena rostriformis. Next base: position 50,168 of record VMBQ01002376.1, read on the forward strand.
CGTCCCAGTTTAGCCAGTGCAGTCCGCACAATTGTGTTTAATATATAGTTACTTGTTTGATTTGATTAATTAAAGATTCCACGTTTTTTAACCAAAATGTACCTATTTGGAATATACCGGTTCCCGACAATTTGTTCAACTGTTGTTGATTTTTTAGCTTTAAGTGAAACTTTACCAAACTGCCATATGCAATCTAATTGTTAGATGGAATTTATTGCACATGTAAATTATTGTCTTTTTACTGTGTTTTAAAAACGTTTAAAAATACATCTACTATGTGATAAGGTTAGTTAAAAACCGAGTTTTGAAAAAAAGACACCATAGACAAATAAATCTTTAAGATGAGCACAAAAGATCTTATTGTTATGTACTGTTCCGCTCCTGAAATATTTATTGATTCATTTTACAAGTATATGTGCAATGTAAAGAAACTATGTACAATATATGTAGTATTAAACTAATTGTGTTTGTTGAATATAGATGGCGTGATTTAATTTCTTTGTTTAGTTCAAATACCTTGCGTATGTTTGATTTCGTGTTTTTATTTAATTCGCTTCCTGATCATATTTCTGTTTGTAAGCTGAGCGCTGGAAAATCAATACAAGTAGTAAAATCGTTATGAATGGAATGTTCATGATGTGCCAAATAGGCAGTCTTGCATATTATACCCTCATTCGAAACCCACGTGTCAAGAGATGGGGCACAAATGTTAATAAAGTAAGATATAACGAAACATCTTCCAACAACATAACAACAATATATCTGAACACAAAATCTGAATGTGAATTAATTTCAAATAATTTAATCCCTTGCGTCTATGGTTTATCTGTACATCTACTTTGAATTTTGAAGTGATTTGTCCGATCAGATGATCTTGTCCCGGGGCGATGTCTGTGGAACCGATGATGGGGAAACCAGTGTCACATTAGTTCAGTGTAATTGAAATATACTGCTGATGTGGGTATATAAATGCTGTCTATGTATAAATAATTAATTTCATCTGTATCAAACAATCATAATCTAAATTAATTTTAACTAATAAGGTCCCTTTGGACATGCTACACTCGGATTACCTACTTGAAATTCAGAAATTATTTGTTCTATATAATCATTATTTAAGCCACGTGACTGACGCAGTTGTTATATTTATATGATACTGTCACATTATTTTAGTGACATATTATCATTTACAAAATATACATGTTCAGTCATGTATGTGAGTTGGTATATTAGTTGGAAATCATGTATGTGATGAATATTGTGTTGTTTGGATGTTCCAACAATAAGATATTCGGATAATTTTGGTAATGATAATGAATCTGAGTTTCATTATTTTTATGTTTCATAGCTTCTTAAACATCTTTCTGAAGGTAAGCCACGATTGCTCAGTAAAACACTAACCTCTTTTGGAATAAAAAAATTATATTAAACTATGATTAACAAAATCATCGAGATTTTTGTAATTTGTTGTTTTTATGTTATTAACATTTTACACATTTATGGCGGTCTTATAGATCAACGCATGCTAAGTTAAAAGCCTATTTTACCTTATTAATAGATTACAGTTGAACACAGCTATTAAGAACACCGTGAATTCAAATCAATCGTTGTTTCCGTTTCAGACGTTTTTACTCTATATGCTACTACAGTATCAATCGTTATTTCGAATTTCGTGTTTTGAAATCAAAACGAAATCTCTTCAAGCATGCATGTAAATAAGCAATATAATGCACTTTAGGATTCGTAAAATAATTATAATAAAACAATAAATGCCTTTTTTATTATTCTGATTCAAATTACTGAGCGTAATAAGTCTTCTTAATATCGAATCAACATACAATTGTCCCCGGTTGCAGACGATATTTTTGCAATAATCCTTAACAAATAAGCTATTGATAGTTTAATATTGATTGTTCAAATTCAAGATGTTGACTTTTTGCAAATCACTTATTTACAGTATAAGAAGTTTACGGCTGTCGCGGCGTACACGTGTCCTGAAAACGAAATTGCAAAAAAAAACAATAGCCATTACACATGATTGCAATGTTTGTTATTGGATTGATATAATATTTTATATACTAATCTAAGAAGATGTGCGCATATTGACATATTTTTAAAAACACCTTATTACTTTACGTATAGATATGTGATTCAAATATACTTGAATAGCATGAAAACTGTATACAATTAAAAAAAACATCGTCTGCTTATAATTCCAGTTCCTGAGATAGGGAAAATTTATGTTTTTTTTTTAATTCGTATTAATAAATTATGTTTTATTTAAAAGCATAAAATTCACTTCCTTGTAATATCGTAACTACCGTCCAGAATTATCTGTTTATGTAAAAGATGTTGTTTTGTTGTTGTTTGTTGTGGTTATAATTGTTTTCGTTAAACTTTATGCTAAGCTGTTTATATATGATTGATGTTCGAAACCGCCATGTCGTTTACATAATGTGTTTTTGTGGTATATTCACATGTAGATGCTCGATCAACAAATGATGTATTTATTTTCTATTTTTTTATTTTAAGGGGGTGTACCTATATTTACATGTCATCCTCAAATATTGTTAGATTTACATTTCACCGAGTGTTATATATACATTGTAATGTAGGTGTGTTTCATGAAATATGTAGGTTGATATATGATATGACAATTATTCATAGTTATCATATACATATGGTTTTCTATGTCGTCCGTTGGCACAACAGGTTTTCTGACATCTGTTTTTCTAAATGAATGATAATATCGACACGGTTTAGAACTAAGTTTTATAAGTTCTTTAAAATAACCATATAGGTCAAATTAATTTGAGTATCAGCTACAGAGGTAAAATTATTGGCTTATGACATATTTTAAGAAACCTAGCTACTTGGACGATCGGTTTTACGTAAAAGTATTTGAAGTTGTCGTAGATGAAACCGCAGCATTAGTAGTAAATGTAATATAGTAAGCAATCATATGAGTATATGAAGGTAACTACAATATAAATGTCAGTTTCACACTGTGCATCGTTGAACCAATTATATTTACATATAATTTGTCAAATACACATATTTATTAAAGCATATGCGTGTTGACGTTTTATCTGGAAATCACACATGAATACTCATTGTCGATCATAATAGTTCACAATCTAAAAACAGTATCCGTTAACAGCTCTTATATCATCAATTAGAAGTGTGTGTTTCGTAATGAGAACAGTGATATTTAACAAGTGAAATTAAGTGTAATTAACATTTACATAAAGCGACTGACATGTTTTATTTGCTGTGATGGGCTTATCTTGTAACTGGGGGATTTTATCTTTACGTAAATAAGAATGACAATGAGTCATCTAAACGTACAGGGGAATTATTTGCGTAATTTGTTGTTCACTTGAAATAAATTTGTGCCGATAGCATTGCCTCATGTGCAAGATGAAACAAAGTTTCGATATTTATTACAGCTTTAATACATTAAAGTGATATAATGATACAGATATCTGTCTCTGCATCAGTATTAAGCTACAATACGTACTTTTTTAAGGGAGAGTTTTTGTTTTTGTTAAATCCAAAACTCTAGTCTGAAGTAAACTTTATGAATTCAACTTAAACAGTCCCGGTGATATTCATTAGCGAAACTTCGTAAGATTCCAGGCTGTATCATTCCTATTTTTCTCTTGAAAAGTGCATAGCTACATTCGCCTTAACATTTATTATTTTTTAAATACTATAACACATTTTAGTATCTTCTTAAAGGTTATATAAAATATTCAGCCGGAAAATAAATGATTATAACTGAAATAGTTCTGGAGATATTCATTTGTGAAACTTTGTAAGAGACATACTTTTTTTATTGCAAACTTAATATCTGCCTTTGACTAAACCTTCATTTGGTATTTATGAGTCTTATTTAACTATAATTTTAAAAGAAACACACAAATTTATAGCCTGCAATAAACTTTAAAATTTTCAACTTAAATTGTTCGCTATAGAGCCTAAAATGTTTCATCCAGCTTAACAAATACATGCATACAATACATTTGGTAAACAAATATAAAACAAGATTAACTCCAACTAGGATTTCGTAATGAACATTTCGTAATTTCGGAATTACGTAACAGCATACATAATGAATTCATAAAAAAAAACTTTGGATGATATAAAACGCTATGTGAAGCGGATGTTATGCAGGACTTGCTGATCATTGATCTTGTTTATGAACCTCAAAACGCCTTTAAGTCACGCACATCCTGAATGTGTAAAACACATTAAACGTTGTTCTTGTTATCCATAAACCGGTATTTATCGTGTTTTTGATGAGGAAATAACATGCGAAATTGCTGATTGGATGCAAACAATTATATATCTAACCAATGGCACAACATGTGCGTATTCTTTATCCTTGATAATAACGTATAAATGCTACGTGTGTACACTTGACTTGCATACGACAGGATAAAGGGACAAAGAAAAGAACATTCAACGTAAGTAAATGTATTGTTAATATCTTTCACAAAACAAGCAAATGCCGCTTTACAAAATTTACTGAAGGTTATCATACTTGGTATACTGCTAGAATAAAATTAGATAAATATTTACCTTTTGTCTATTTCATAGCAACGTGTCTTAATATGTTCTCATTTTATAGGACGCCTCCTCCAAAAAGGTGATTCGTTTCATGTGTCAATATTATTCCACCTAAACAAGTTTGCGTTTGATAATAATCCATGAAAGGGTGTGAACACATATTTTGTAATTCAAACGTCTTGTATGTGATATTTCTTTGTGATTAAATGACTAATTTTATGACACATGCTTTTCTCTGTGCACGAGCGGGCCAGTATAGCATCATGATAATACATTTCGTGTTTTTATTTCCCCCAAATAATTGCCTTTTATGTATGTAGTTGTACACGCTAATAAAGAAGACACCAATATGTTAAAGGAAAAAGGACATGCCCGTTCAACTATATTTGAAATATTTAAAGGAAACCATTATTGCATTTCTTATCTCTCGATTTCGAAAGTTTAATTGCGCTATTCGGGCCTTTGTTTTAACTGTTTGCGTTACATGTTATTAATCGTACAGTCTATTTATTTTAATCGGTATTTCTAGCTCGTTCATTTATTGTAGTCATTTCATAATTTGAACTATAGTGCAATTGATATTGTCCTCGATTTTGTTGCAACCTACATATATTTGATCTCGGTATGCATATTAAAATTGCTTTATTGAGTTTCTTGAATACCGTTCAATGAACCCAATACCCCCCAAAACACACATTCGCGACATAATATTAGTTAAAATTAAACAAATAACATATATAATATGCACAGTTATTTTTAAGGTACACCATGCTTCGAGTCAGCATATACGTTGCAGTAGCGATTCTTCTTGCTTGGCAATTATTTGAGCCAGCTGAAGCTCAATTAAGTAAGTTACATTGGATACATACAGGTATTTATATTCGTCTGCATAAAATTGTTTTTTTTTCAAAACATGACTTTTTTTCGTGAACACGTTTATAGGGGGTTTCTGGTTTTAAACGGTCACCGGTAAACTTTGCGAAACCGAAATTTCGCAAACATAAGTACCCCTTTTCTTTAAGATTTGCCTCTTTGAGATAAAGTATGCGATACAAGTCTTTTTTAGTATTTATAGGTGATTTGTTTTTGCTTTAAAATGCGTTTTTCTTCACTATACAATCAAATAGCAAAGTTAGTCTTCCCATAGGATTTTTTTTATTTACCCATGGGAAAATTCGTTTTCGAATGGGATTTTTCTTTTGTTCTCATGACATTTTTCCCACTTTCTGCATGGGATTTTGGAAAACAAATTATACGTTTTTTTATGCTAAGTTATCGATTTTAAGCATTGCCAAAGTATTTCTGATGACTTTCGTTGAATTTTCTTTGATAGAAAAAAACTACCATTTTTTATATGGGAAAACAATCCCATGGGAAACAAATCCCAGGGCAAAAGAAAATCCCACGGGAAGGTCTTTTTTGAACAAACAAAAAATACTGAAAGAAATGCTAATATTTTATAAAAATCAAAAATAAATTATCACAAAGAAGCATTTTATCGCAATCTTTATCTAAAATATGAATATCTGAAAGGAAAAAGTTACCTAAGTTTTCAAAATTATGGGTTTTTATGGTGGCCATTTTTGGAAAAAAAAAGAGAAAGTTTCGTCGGTCATTTTCCGATCGGTTTGTACATGTACACTCTCAACATTGGTGAATGCAGATTGTAAAGCCACCACATTATCATTATTCATTGAAAAGTCTGTTTGTAAAAAACATAAACCAATTTATAAAGTATTACTGTCCATTGTTACACTTTTAATATTACAATTAATCAATTATCTTTCATCCAAAACGTACTGTCATTAACGGACATTTTAATCATCATTTTGTTTATTTAAATGTCTTGTATTAAAGCACAAAAAGGATGCTGATACATTTGAATAAGTATGACCCATATTAACGTTTATTTATATATGTATTTTGAAACTGCTTTAATTAATAGCATAACTTTCAATAAAATGTTCAAGAATAAGTCTACTGATATCATATTAATTATTTTCAATAATCTTCACTTATTCAATTGACTTACTGTATTTGGTAGTGAAAATGTACCGTGCCATGTTAATGAAACATTTATCTAACGCATACACTGCTTATTTCCCAATTATCCGAATTGGATTTCTTAGTAAAAGCGATTAGATTTCGAAATTAGGTTCAGTCGTGAAAGGCATAAAACACATTTGTATTTTAGAACATATTAATCATAGAATTGTTTTTGTTCTGAACATTTTTATTGGGACGAGACAAAGGAAGTGGTGTTATCAAAAGGCCAACAATAGAACAATGTGTATCTTGATTTCAGGTACCTGCTACGAAACCTGGTCACGATGTTCCGAATGGAGCAGAGCACTCACGGGTCGGGTTTGGAAAACCTGTACTGACCGTTGCAAGGAGCTAGGAAAGCGAGGGGGCAACTGCGTGGAAGTACCTTCCAAGTGTCCGCTATCCAGCAAGGCTCGGCAGTGTCAATGCTTTCGTTAAATTCATGTCCAATATATAAACCTGCCTAAATATAAATGCTGCTGAACATAATTTTTTGTTCTCTTTTTTTTTCATTTTTTTAAAATTAATTACCAATGTATACATTTTGTTTTTATAGTAAAAGCAGCATATTAGTTTGGGCAAACTTGAAACTTGAATAAAAAATGACACCTATAATGTACCGTTGTTGCTTTTGCGACATAAGACAACTATAATTATTAATTGTCATTGTCAACATACTTCCAACGAACTTAATTTAACAAGTATGACGAATAATAAACTTTGAAGATATCTCCAAAGAAGATACAACATTCGCAAAAGTATGCATTAAGACGGTTGCACGGTTAAATTTGGAATTAGCATTTTCTAAGAACATATGTGGGAAATAGTGTACTGAAATGATGTTAGAAAGGAGTTACCCACTGGTAAATGAGCATTTCGTTCAAAATAACATTCATATTGGTCATATAAGAACGTATCATTTTTGAAGGATATCAAATATTTCAGTTACTTGTCTTTCTACCAATTATTGATAAGAAAATACTAAAGTGTCACTTTGCATAACACAGATAATTTATAGAATGTGTTTCGCTATTAATTTCTATTTTTCATAATTGCGTTAAAGAGTACAAATGTTCAAATACAAATGTTTTCAAATATTTGAAAATTGTCAAATGAATTATGAAGTTCCGACGAAAGGACGGACATGTGTAGGCACATACACCGAACACCAGTGTGACTGCTACATGTATATCCACTTGAAAATTGTGCAATGAAGCGCAAGCGTATGGTCCCAAAAAGTATGTGAGATGCGTCTTTTAAAGCCCATTATAACAAATCTATTCACTTCTACGCACCTGCTTATTGTTCAGTTGAAGTAACACACGAATAATATGTACCACGATTTTAATATTTTGCAAATAAAATGAACGACGGTAATTCTTCATTTATACACGATCGAAAAATAAATACAACATTGTAATAGTTAATTGTGTTCTATAGCACCATCTTAACTTTGAATTATTTCCATATGATTTAAATCATATGACCAAATATTTAATGTATGTTACCAAGAGGCACGACAGTCCTGTGCTTTACAACCAACCTTTTGAATTACACATATTCTACATGTTGTGGGTAAACACGATCAACCGATTAGATGGCTTCAGTATAATATCGTAATTGTACACTTCAAAACGCAAAACAGAGTGTATTATTAATCCAGAAACACAAAATATCACTTTTCGTCGTATCATAAGACAACTAGCCTTAAACAACCCTTAGTTCAAATTGTGTATATCGGATTTATTTGTTTCAACAAATATTTGGCAAAAGTTCGAAATAATTATTAATATGTATATACATGTATATTTATATATATATGTTTAGTCTAGTTTAGTTTAGTTTAAACATATTCATTTCAAACAATACACATTGTTTTACATAGAATTACATACAACATTTATACAGTTAACATGTTTGAAAAGGATTGGAACGAAAGGCAATGTCTTATAAAGTTCTTCTCCCTATACAAATACAATTACATGTTGTCAGACGAACATAGTTGCTTTTTTATTACACAATATTGAAATAACGGAAAAAAGAGAACAAAAAGAGAAACTCCGAGTATGGTGTTTCATTTGTAAAAAGCAGGTTATAGGTTGACATTTGAAAAGAGAAAAAGACGAGAGACTGGCAGAGTTCTGGGAAGAAAATAAGAGAAGTTGTGAAAAACTTGATAAGGGAAACAATAAGAAAAAAGGATTGAGGGTCGTTCTGTAGCATATTACGAATCAAATCGCTTACTTTTGATAATAAATTCGTGAACCGCATCAGCTATTTAAGTATTTGTTAAGTAGTCACGAGTGTTGTCTCCATATAGAATAGTTTCAATGCAAGGGACGGAATATACGGATATTGAGTTAAAAAGTTCGCCGCGAATATGTACATAGTGAGTACATTCGAGAAAGTAATGTGACGTCGTTTCATGACGTCCGCATAGACATAGCGGGGATGTAATAATATTACGTCTGAAAAGATGTTCGTTTAAGGCACCACACTTTGTTCTTAGGCGCGTGTGTAACAATTGAGAGCGTCTTTCGCCGGATGAAAATAGGATATTTGGAATCGGTCGATTTGTGTAAATGAGCCTTTTGAAGAAAATGATTGATTCAGCGTTTTTTACGTCATCGGGAAGATTATACCATTCAGAAACAGTGAACGGAAGAAATGAATTTGAATAAAGTGACGTTCGCGTTTGAATTGTTTGGAGATGTGACGAATTTCGTAATGAGTAATTATTACTCGACCCTACTGTTGCGGGCAAAAGGGCCTGTAAGTAGTTTGTAACATTGTTCGAGTTCATTTTATACATTAATATAAATTTATGTTTGCGTCTTCGTTGACTGATAGTTTCCCATCCCAGCTCATTATAAAGATCTTTTAATGAGACTAGACGTGTACATCCGGATGTAATTCGCGCAGCTTCGTTTTGGATTTTTTCTAGTTCATCTTTTCCATATTGCGTACAATTATCAAAAACAGCGTCTGAGTACTCAATGAGTGGTCTTATAAACGAAAAATATATTTTCTCGAGGGTGTTTCTATCAAGCATTAGTTTTAATCGACGCATTATATGAACTCGTGTCCATGCCTTTTCCTTTATGAAAGATATATGTGCATGCCATGTGCAATCATTGGACATAAAAACGCCTAAATGTTAATGGACANTATAATTGTTTTTGTAATATTTTCTGCGTATATATCAACGTTGTCGCATTTTAGTAAATTCCAATTAGTATCCGACATTAATTGTCGTAGTTTTGAATAATCTCCAATGCCGTAACGCCAGATATGTCGATAAAATGTTTTGCATTTTGGTTTTGTAAATTTTAATGTTACAAAAACAGGGCAATGGTACCGAACAGTTCGATCCAACAAGGGTTCGCCTGTTCCAGAAAGTAGTACAGTATTACGATTACTTACACAGATTAGGTCAATTATGGAAGATGTTTGTTCAGTATAATGTGTTGGTTCGTTAATAAGTTGCGTTAAGTCATATTGTTGACATAAATCTGAAATTTTGCGAGCCGACGGTTCAGCGAGAGCATTTATGTTAAAATCACCTGTTATAATAATATCATTTATTCCTGGGTCTCTGGCTAGCCCTAAAGAAATATATGTTTAACATCAATATTTATAAATTGTGTATTTCTTTCCATCGAGTTTCGACCTTATAATTGTAATACTTTTCATAGTGATTCCGCATAAAATAATCATATTATAATTACTACTATACGTAATCAAAACATTCAATTTATTTATTGATGTTTATTTTACACAAAGAAAAGCACATTCAGTCGAATTAGTCTACTTATCTAACTTGCGAACGAAGCATAGAAGTGCCAAACATCAGTTCATCTGCGTTACGTAAGGTAACTTCACATACTGTTGAGTTCAAGTACATCTAAAAGTGTATGTGTGAGTGTTCTTCTAGGTCCTTTATATAGACCGACTCGCTACTACAATTAAATCAGAAGGCATCGAGTGCGTGCTTGTTTCATATTTAAGCGAACAAAAACACGTTTATAAGTAGAGGCTTTTTTTCTAAATTGAAAATGAAGGTTTATAATTGACTGAAACAATTATGATGACGAATCATTAGTTTAATTCACATTTATTATGTACATAAATTATTGCGCTGTATACAATCAAACATGCACATACAGAAGCAACCTAGTATAATGGTTGAATGCTTAAATTGCGATTACAAAACAATAAACAAAACAATTAATCACAATAAGACATTTCTACGAGTAATATTAACAACAAAAAGATATAATAACTCACTCGAGTATGAGCTCGTACCCTCACATACACGATGTTTGACGTAAGAAGTTGATTAGTATTAATCACGTATGTCGAGTTAGAATAAATAAAAGACTTAAAAAATATGACGAGTACTTTTTAAGCTTAATGTTGTGGCTATGTTAACAGCAGCACATGTTTTATTTGTCTTTAACTCCTGTTAACTTTCGTAGGGTTCATTGTTTCTTGAGTTTAATAGATGAGCGTCCATGTGTTTCCGGAAGAAACGCAGAACAAGAAAACTTGGCATCGCTTCAATGAGCTTCGTGAACAAAACATACTTTACGCCGTGTGAGTTTTGAATATTAAATGAACGTATTCTACTGTGTCAATTGATTTATTTTTAATGTTTAAAAGCAAGACTATGACAATTAATTATAAATGGATATAACCTGCGTTCCAATCACCAGACTGCGTAGGCTTTCCCTAAAGTGTATGTTTCAAATACACGGTTGATAACTTCATTTATTTCAACCTGTGATCACATAAATACGCAAGGGTGCGTTGCCTGTGAACAATAGCCGTTTGTTCAGTGCAAATTAATATTTATTGGTCTCAAGAAAGAGATGATTTCTAAACCTTATCAATAGCGCTAAGATATGTGATATACCTAATGAAAATGTAAATTAATGTAAATATATACCAACTCCGCATTCAGTGCCCACCATTAATGGTTTCTAACACTTTTACAATAAATCAGGATGTTAAATCATTTTCAAGCCTTGAACGAATACTTACGAATTCTGAATATTTCATATGATGTCACTACGGAATTGTGGTACATATTCATATTTATAATACTGAGGATATTTTCACCGTTATGCACTCACTTGTTCTGATTTATATGAATAAATATACATATGCGCACACAGTCCGTGGTGTTTCAACGTATTGCAGACACATAAATTAACGAACCGCAGACAATAACCGCGTAATTTCCCATAAGAGGCCAATTGACGTTACACGCTTGAAGATCAAGCATTGGTTTACATGACTATTATATACATCAAGCGGTTCTCAAATATAAATCAGTGTTAATATAATCGATTTCAAACCGTTTTATCGACACAACATACTAAAGATTTCTGAATTATTGATATTCAATGACAACACGTATTTTAATGTCTGCTTGCATACAAGTTCGTTGAAGACGATATGTGAGCACATTTTGAAAGGTTTCCCGTTAACAAATAATGGTTACGAATTGCCATATAATTTTACACAACAAACAAGCACTCGACACTGCACGAAAGAATACGACTTAGATTAGTATGCAGTGATTAGGTCTCATACGTAAAGGACTTAGATTAGTATACAGTGATTAGGTCACATACGTAAAGGATTTAGATAAGTATACAGTGATTAGGTCACATACGTAAAGAAACGCAATCCATTTACAGTTGCCTCAATATTAGTTTATTCTAATTAAATGGTTAAGTTTTGTCTAGTTCTTTTACTAATACTCAACAAATAAAAAAAAAACACACAAACAAGACGGAACAAATCCACTAGGACAATGCACAAACAGCACATGATATACCGAAATAAAAGAGATGCATAATCTGTTCAGAACTGATTAATTTGGCAGCCTCGTACAGATTTCCTTTTGTTTCATAATAAAACAATAACTACATTGACAATTTTAAGTAAGGATCGATACAATACTGGTCTCTGTGAATGTACAATTTTGAAACATCGAAATACGATAGCTCAATTACTCAAAATTCAGAAGCATAGCCCAATGCTAAAAATTAATATTAATGCATGTAACTCTAAATAATATGATATATATATATATATATATAACGTTCATTATAACAATATTATATATATATATATATATATATATATATATATATATATATATATATATAATATTGTTATAATGAACGTTATTAACCAATTTTAAAATATGGATGTAAACTTTTATTTCAATTAAAATCAATCACTGCTTTATTAGCATATGAATTAATTGATGGAAAAGCGTCCATTTAAGATAATTAAAAACAATTAGATGAATTTAAATGTCACCGTAGGTTCTCTGTTGTCAACATATATCGTTAAGCTTCATCCGTATTTGCATTAGTGTAGATACATGTTACAATTGGACATTTTGTAAATTGATTAATCATCAAATTTGTTTTAAACTGTTTCTCTCGTGATTATACATAATTGGAGTAATTCTTGCAGGATGAAGCGTGTATATTAAACGCGTTAAAAATACACAATTTTAAGTCTGATACAAATGTCATTTAACTGACGCCGTTACTAATTTATAAAGACATACACTACCATATTTGTTTAGGTCCAGTTTAAGTTGAAATGACCGGCCGTAGGTAAGGACTTAATAAAAACCAATCAATATATTGTTGTCAATTCATACACTGGCCCATCTCGCAATGTTTCTTAAGGTCCAGTTTTCGTTGAAATAACTTGCCTCACGTGTGACAAGTAAAGGGAGTTAAACCCCTTGTGTTTCCGGCTATGTGTGATCAGGTTGGAGGACTGGTTGAAACGTTTGTCGCACACAGAACACCGTTGGGGTTTCTCACCTGAAAAATAACGTCATTTGCAAGTAAATATTGCACTGGCGAATAGGTTGTGCATGAAATACGGTTGTGTTATTAAACATTGATTTATATAAATATGTCAAATCGAAAAGTCAGATTGTATGTGTTTGTAAGCATGCATGACGCTAACGTCCTAATATATATTGTATACAACGTAAAATGTAGAGTATATATTATAATGAATATAAGAAATAACACAAACATTTAAATCAGACGTTATGTAAACGTTTTCAAATGAAAATTTAAAACTGGTCTATTTGTGGATATTGGCAATATAAGTATATAGAAAGAGCAAGAAAACAGAATACCTGTATGAATGTACGTATGTTTCTTCATGTCTGACTTCTGGTGAAATCGTTTACCGCAGTAGGAGTAGGGATACGGCCGCGTGTCGCTGTGGATCAGCAAGTGCGTGTTTAGCGTGGACGAAGGCTTGAAAACAGAGAGTTATACGTGTTATATGGACTGTTCAATGCCTCACAATAAAAACTGCAATAGCAAATTTATAATAAGTGGCGTGCGTTCATATGAATGTTCATTCTTAGTGTTGCTCACTATTTTACCAGGCCACAAACATATTGTATTTTGAGCAAGTTGTGTTGGCCTATTACGAATAAAGAAATGCAAGAAATAGTGATGACTCCACATCTTTAATCACTTGTCATTTAAAATATATATTTATATTCTGCAAAGCATGTATTTATGTCGAAACAATGATTTTTTTAAACAAATTATGCACCTTTAAATCAAAGCAAGCTCAACATAGAGCTGTAAGAACATGTTTAAACTTCTATTACGTATTTGCATGTAACAAATTATTAAGTATAATACACCCTAGAAGCAGTTTAGATGAACATGATTATTATACAATAAAGTTCATGTTCATGTATCATACTTTTAACCTTGAATATAAGACAAAATAATAAATATACTATTGCAGTATTGTAGCTACAAAATATAAGGAAAGGATAATAGCGTTACATATTTTGTTTTATCGCATATCGAAACGGTCTATCATGAATCGTTATGTAGCCTCTCCTCTCAAATATTTCAAATTCTCGTATTTCAATCAAAACACTTATTTTAAACATTTTACCGCATTCATGACATCGGAATAGTTTTCCTTTGCTGTAACCAGGCGTTCTAGGATCGTACATTCCCCCTAGATTTGACGTCCTCGAATAATCCATGGGTGATGTCCTGTGGTCCAGAAAATTCAACAACCCGTCTTTGGTGTCATAAAGTCCGTAATCGAGACATGAATATAAATGACGATTACTATTGTTCACCATATCGGAATACTTCAGTTGATTCATGGTTTGAAAGGCTCTGCCGAAATTTGTCTCGGGAACGTTCTCTTCAAACATCGACCCAGTTATTGTTGAACACGATGTGAGGGTATCATCAGTTGGTTGGTATAAATCGTTGGATGTGAGGGTATCAGCAGTTGGTTGGTATACATCGTTGGATGTTCCCGTTGCCTCGTCCCATTTTTTCCATCGTTCATTATGCGAAGAAACACTGACATAGTTGACTTCCGAACAGTTGTTGTTGTTCGGTTCAAATTTGCTGTCTTCATTTTTATCTCTAATTATTCTCAATGGTTCGTCTACAGAGAAATAAAATGACATCTAATAGAAGATATCCTGCATTCAAGCCTCACGATGCAAATGAATGTAATTGATGAATAATTGGGTTTGTGGTTCCATATAATGACAATATTTTATGTCATGTCAATACCGAAATGTTGAAAACATATATGTACCTCAGCTGAGTTACAATACATATTTTATATAATATATAACTACTATATATATGAAAATCAATATAACAAAAATGTTAACATCTTAAGTCGTATTTAGTTACTACCAAATAGATTATCATCAAATACCTAAAGTTATGTAATGTAAAAAAATGTAAGTCAAACAAAAAACCGGCTATCTTCATTATTTTCTTCCTTTAATCTTTATTTGGTTTTACAAAACGGTACTTTAATCATAAACGATCGAGGCATATTTCCTGTATTTCCTTAAACATCACGCATCGATAAAATATTAAATCCACAAGTATTCCGTGCTTTTCTTCGGTGGGTTCCACATCCGATTATGGGATGACTTCTTATACAGCGCATTAGTGGTAAACAGTTAAATATTCATAAGGACCTATGGCGACACACCATTCAGGAACCGGCGGTACAAATCGATGCTTTCTTTTAACTCATAACTTTTATAACCATTCATGCCAAACGTGTTTAATTTGTTGCGTTCTGTGATATAAAAGTACCCATAAGAGAATGCGATTTATACATTCCAGTCATTTGTTTGAATACACTAAGGTGTATGGGGAAATTATTGTTTAATCCGAGCATTGTTTGTGTATTTTTTAGCGCTGTATTGTCCCACCAAGAAATATGTTCATTTAAACTCACTATGTTCTTATAAATAATAAACAACGGCAATTATTTTAGACAACCTACTTCTTTTCTAATTATGACAGCATTTTCTGTATTTTATCAGTATGATAAAATGACATCGAATACATGCAAATGCATCACACAATAATGTATGTAACGTTCCATCATTTACTGGGCAAACATACATGACGATTTTTTCAGAAGTTATACAAATATGTATCAGTCGATATGTCGAATAAATTCAACCAGTTTCTTTCGGTTTATATGCAATTTAAGTGAACCAAAGTATTACAAAAACGGTGTTAAATGAGCATAACTTTTTATGTATTTTATTGTGCAATACACGTTTGTTTTTTTTATATATGAAGCTCGCATTTGAAATGTTAGATCACTAAAAAGAAAAAAAAACAACATATGAACGTTATTCATTTGTTGAACGCTTAATTGTGAAAACAAATGCTTGCATTGGTCATTTTCCATACATGATATTGTGCTAGTGTTGTGTTTTGCTCCTGCTTGTCCGTCTGAAGTTTCACTAAGTGACTAAATGAATGCCATATCATGCACCATAAATGCACTATATCGTTCCTATAACAAATCTATAATTCTCACATTACGAAACAAAACGCCATACAAGTCGGAATCAGAAGACGATTAATTATTAACATCCGATTGGGGTACACGTGTGCGTCTGTATGCAATAACTAATGTGTCGATAAGCCTTCGAATGACATAAATATATTATTGCAGACAGTATGGGTACTTAAAGTGATATTAGACGCATTTTTCACTGTTGAATTGAGCTGAAAAGAATCAACAGGTCAAAAGAGTTAGTTAAAATGTGGTAACTGACCAATTATCTGCAACTCATCTTGCTACCAGTTGTTTATAAAAATATATATTATATTCGATATTTTACGTGACTAACCCAGTCCTGTAAGTTTAACTAGCCGAACGGAACTGCCGCGTATTTACGAAAGCGATACGATTTGAGTCTTTCTCATAAAGTCTCTTTACTGACACATCATTTATAACATATATCTTTGAAGAAGTATGGCCGAAGATGTGGTTGACAGAGACACGAAGGTAAATGTATTCATAATTTCAGAATGGTCATATGTTTTCGCGGTTTGTCCCAGATTTTGAACTAACCACAAAATACGTCAAAACGAAAGTACGGTTGATATTCAAATGCATTATTTTTCTCTTTCTGTGATATTGTTTTAGTATGTTGATGCTGCATTAACAAATATAAGTGTTTATGACGTGAAAACACCAAAAATAAACAATGTTTGCGATAGACACCTATATACTGTTAGATGCGTCTAATATCACTTTAAATAGATACAATTTAACATAAGCGTTCTATATAATAGATAAATGACACGCCGTCTGGTTTCAACATGCGTAAACAAAAGTGAAATGCGTAAATACTAGTATTATACTCATATATATGATGTTATCTTTATACGGCATTAACGTATAATTTACATCTTATATGTGTGTCCTTCTTTAAATATATTAACTCTGTAGAAAAATAATGTTTTTGAAAATTGAATGGTCCTTTCAACGAAAACTGGACCTTCATAAACATTGCAAGATTGGTCAGTTTTATCGTGACACTATTGGTAGACGACAAAGGGTTTCGTTATCCTGTCCACACACGGCCGGCCCTTCCAACGGAAACTGAACATTGCGGATTTTCTAAGAGAATGTACACTTCTAGCCGTGGACTACTTGTATCGTCATACATAGTCATTCTATCGTCATTTGGCATTTTTTTTAACTAAATGCGTAAAACCTTTCCCGCGCAATTTTATATTTTTAATGTTATACCCCAAAAATATGCGTAATTACATTGTGCACTAAGCAACAACACACATACTTGTTTTGCAGATCTTTGACATGTTTGGATTAAGAATTAACATTTGAATTATATTGTATAGAGTGTTCGTCGCTACATTTGTGTTCATTTGCTCACGTTATCATGTTTCACATTTCCATAACTAAAATGGTGTGCAGGGGTTAAAAGTCCTCATTGCAAGTGCCTAGTTGGTCAATAATTTTCAATCAATGGCGGACATTGGGTAGCGCAGTTTTGGTTATAATAAGATGATTTCTCCTGTGTACTACGTCGTCCTTAATATCATCCAAAGGAATGAGGTAATATCGTTTGAAATCTAAAGGCAGATGTGTATCGCCGCAATGCACTACTTTTGTATCTGTGTGGCTGCACTACACTTATGTTGTATATATATNGATCTGTTATCTTTGTGGATGCTTTACACTTTATTATAGTTCTTTTGCCAAAATTGTTTGATGTAGCATCTATTAGGCTATAATACAAGGATTGTGTATCTGACCAATCCCTACATAAGTAAGATGTCCGGGCCGGGGATAAAATCCGCATTCCTGTGAAGCTTAGTCCAGCGCATGACCTATGTTTTTTATTTGATTGAACAAACGGTTTTACAAATATGGAACCAAATACAAATCAGTGCAAAACCTCTCGATGGTTCAGTTTCTTCTATCTTCGTGTAAGTTCGCTCGTGGGAAATTATTTATTGTTTAATGGTTATTAAACAATCAGAAATTGTCTTGTTATTAAATATAAATACTTTTGCTTTAAAAATGTGTTATAAATTCGATAGTTGTGCTGTAATTTTGCAGTTGATTTAATAAATCACTTAACTGGTTCTTTAACATGATTACGGTCGTGTTATTCTATCACACTTTTTGATAAAGTGACTAATTATAACGTATCGTAAAATATAACTATAATCAAGTATTGGAAAAAATAACTGTACTCAAATATCTTAAAATATATCTGTAATCGAATATCGTTAACAATAACTGTACGCGAATATCGTAAAATATAGCTGTAATCGAATATCGTAAAATATAACTGTAATCGCTTTATTGGGATTTTTAAAACAAAATGTATTGCGTTGTGTATTGTGCATATAACACAAACGTATTCTTCTCTGACACAGATATATAGTTAAGAGCGAGATCTATGAACGCAGAGAACAAATTATTGATGAAGATAGCCTATGATCACAAGACCTGACTACAAGCAGACATCCCATGGATCTATACCTTACATACAGTGTTGATAACGTCATTTGTAAAAATATGTGATCCCATAGACAAGTGCGTGTTCGAACTGAACAATATCCATTTTTGCAATAAAACTGTGTATTTATCGGTATGACGTCGAAACTATTTCGTTTGCGTTGACAGCCTTGTGTTCATTAAGTGTTTGCTACATTATAGATGATGGTGTATGTGTGGTTTATTTGTAATTAATGTATATGATTTGTAAGCAATTCACAATACCTTTGGTTGTATTATTATTGGTGTACATTATGGAAATTTCCGAGGCTCGGAATGTATTTAATACACCTTTACAAACATATTAAATGACAGAAGTTATACGTTAATATATATTAGTCCTGCATTTTCAGAGGTAATCACTTACTTTTAAAATTAAAATAACATATAAGTAAAACTTAAATTGATCCAGAATGTTAAGCATTTCGAAAATGCTTTATAGATGACTCTCAATTATGTCAACTTACTATTTGTATAGATGGGTATTTTGGAAATGCTGAGTTGATCGTTTGTGAGCTTACATGGACGTACAGCCAAATATTCGTATGTTTATGGCTTATACCGCACGATGCCATGTTAACTGACATGGACGTACATACAAATATTCGTATTTTCTGGGCTTATACCGCACTATGCTAGGTGCTGCCATTCACAGCGAGATTGCGATCATCCCACTGGAAAGTCCTCACAAAATTACCATGCCCATTGTGTATGATTGCTGTGAATAAAGTTTCATTTAAAGCGAGGTTTTATTCAATACGTGACTGAGCTCTCTTTCAGAAACGAGAACATAAAGTGTAATTTAATGTAATTAAATAACAGACTAGGCACAATTGCTTGCTTACCTCCAGCACTTCTTGCTCTGGTGTAAAATAGTTTTCGCAGGATATTAAAAAATACAATAAACACAAAATAAATTCACGTTTACATTTAGAATCAGTACAAATAGATCGTACTGATATTGTACGTTGTTCTTGATTATTATTTTTAATTTGTCTTTCTGCTCGTTTAAAATATAAACAAACTCTATAGGCTATTATTCATGGATATTAATTTGGAAGAATATAACAATTAGAGTTTTTCTTAAAGGGAATTTCTTAAATCCTTCATTTTAACTTACCTCGTATTTTCTTTCTAGTTACTCTTTCAAGAACGGATTTTCACCGTTGAATAGTTAGTCACACGATACAGTCAATTCGTTCATAGCTGTTTCTTCGTTATTTACATATATCCGTTGCTCATATGCATGAGAGGATCTAACTCGTTATGGGAACTGATTGTGATCAAACCATATTAATAATTGATAGTAAACTGTAATGAATCGTATGTTGCAACGTCGACATGTGAAGGTATCGATATGAACAAATAGATGGAAAGAAAAAGCACCTGCTGCGGACAATAATCTTGCTGTTGATAAGTGCACACAGAGGACTCGTAAATTGAACAGGTTCGGCGATCAAGCCCTGGTTTACATGAATAATCAATATGTTATATACACCACACGGTTCTTTCTTATATATAAATCAGTATCAATGCAATGTAAAGAAGCTTAACACAACATAACAAAGGTTGCTTTCTTCAACAAGGAACAACGCGTCTCCTTGCCAAATGTATACCTGAAGAGTGATGCTTATAAAAGTTCGTAAATAAATCAGTTTAACGTGTAATCGGTTTCTACCTGTAAATATATATCCTTTTCCTCACGTTGATACATTGTTTATAAGCTACTGAGCGTTGAGAAGCAGATATTAATAATGATATGCATTACCTTGTAATATTTATAATCGATATATTTTTACGCATGTTTTTGATCTAAACTACAGCCATCTTGATGCGCAAGAACAATTGCAATTTTAGATACACACAAGATTCGCACGAATGCCTTTAATTTCAGCTTTCACAATGCGCCGGATCAATTAATATTAAGTGATTTATAGCCAAAACGAAATTTAAGTTTAATCTATATTTCACAATATTCTAATTTGTTATGTAATTTAATGTTAAAGCAACAGCCCTAACGAAATATTCGAGCTTCATATTGAAAATAAGGACCCCCATAATCTTACCTTCTCTTAAATACAAATTATATGCCATAAGGTAGGCAAGAACGAACTCGACACACAACAAAATCAAGTGTTTAAGCACCTTCCTTTTTTTCAGTAGTTTACTGGCGCAATGTAACACGTTTCAGCGCAATGTTTCACTATAGTCTTTTACTTTATCATATGTCAGTGATTTAGCAATGCTTACCAAATGCCATTCTGTAAAATATGTTGAACTATTTAGAGAGTAAAGCCCTTCATGACTCCAAGTTTTGGTGTAATGTAACCTTAAACAATCTAGTTGCGCCGATGCTCTTACTATATGGTGGATGGTAACAACATGAACACTCGCATATATGTTTTATACTGAAGCAATCTTGTTGTACCGGGACACTTACAATTTGGTGATTTGTAACCATACACAAATTATGATGTACTGTTTACAAAACATACATGTGTAAATATTAAGCTCAGATCTTTCATGCTACGAACCGACTCGCACTGTTTTGATTTGGTATTATGCCACACTAAATGCAGATATGATAACATATATTGTTAAGTAAGTTCTTGGTCACTAAAACAAATTATACTGCTGAATATATAGGGGATGTGCATAAGTCGAGATTCTTCATAATTGCATAACTACTTAATTTTCCATGGGTGTAGCACCGCATTGTTATATTGAAGACAGCGGTTACAGTTGAGACGCTAGTTTAGCAGACTGGCAGCTGATACGTTCTTTAGCTGAAAATATGTTTTAATGTTTATGAAGTCGATACCAACATGATTTAATTCACATTTATTACTTACATAAGAAAACATAAAGCACTTACTTACAGAAGCAACCATATTTTATGGTTGTATGCATAAGCTGCGATTACAAAACAGAAACAAGATAGTTAATAACAAATAGGCATTCCAATGAGTAATAATAACAACAAAGCGATATAATAACGCATTAAAAGTAGAGCTCGTTCCATCACATACACGATTTTTGACGTAAGAAAATAATTTATCAAGTGTATCGCCTTAACATTATTTTTTTTTACCATTAAGAGATGTTTTGGTATATGCTTTATGTTGTTGCAATTTGTACAGCAGTATAGAATTTATTTGTCTACTTCTGGTTACCTTCGTAGGGTTCATTGTTTCTTTAGTTTAATAGAAGAGCGTCTATATGTTTCCGGAAGAAACGCAGAACGAGAAAACTTGGCGTCGCTTCAATAAGCTTCGTTAACAAAACATACTTTACGCCGTGTGAGTTAATTAATTTATGTTTAACGTTTGAAAGCATGACTATGACATTTTACTATTAATGGATATAACTTGCGTTCCAAACACCAGACTACATAGGCTTTCCCATAAGTCTTTCTTTCAAATACACGGTTGATAACTTCATTTATTTCAATATGTGATCACATAAATACGCAAGGGTGCGCTGCCTGTGAACAATGTACGTATGTTCAGTGCAAATAAATATGTATTGGTCTCTAAACCCAATCCAGAGCGCTTACACGTGTGATAGACCTAATGAAAAGGTGAAGTAACGTGAATGTATACCAACTCTTTATTCACATTAAGTGCCCACCACAAATGGTTTCGAACCCATTCAAAATAAATCAGGATGTTAAATCATTCTCAAGCCGTGAACAAATACTTACGAATTCTGAATAGTTCATATGATGCCACATACGGAATTGTGATGCATATCCATGTTCATAATACTGAGGATATTTTAACCGATATGCACCCATTTATTCTGATTTATATGAATATATTTACATATGCGTCCACCGTTCGTGGTGTTTCAACGTATCGCAGACAAATAAATGAACGAACAGAGACAATATATGCGCTATTACCCAGAAGAGGCCAATTGACGTAACACGCTCAAAGATCAAGCATTGGTTTACATGACTATTATATACATCAAACGGTTCTCAAATATAAATGAGTGTCAAGATAATCGATTTCAAGCCGTTTTATCGACACAACACACTAAAGATTTCTGAATTATTGATATTTAATGACATCGAGTATAGTTATACCTGCTCACATACAACTTAATTGAAGACGATGTGTGGGCACATTTTGAAAGGTTTCCCCAGCTCCACTAGGACAATACACAAACATCACACGACATCCCGAAATAAAAGAGACACATAATTTGATAAATATTCTCGAAACTCTGTATTGTCTTAATTTCGCTAATTTCCGTTGTATGTATGTCAAGAACGAGCACGAAATTGTATTTCTTTTAAATTACAAAATAACGAGGAAACCAGGTTAGAGTACAATACAAAGAAGTTCATTTATGAAGGCTTCAAACGTAAACCATGAGCCTTGTCGAGTGGTTAAGAATATCGTTACAAACAAATAAACTTACCTCGTATTCTATGTATCAAATCATTTGTGTCCTCATTACGAACGAACGAAAGTAAAATGAAATAAAATGGATGAGAACAACACTTAAATATCAAATGGCGTTAAGAACATAAACAAAATGACATACAGTGCGTGATTGCTATATACAACACTGTTGAATATACCAAAGATGTTATTAGATGTGATATTAGTTCGATAATGCGGATAAAGTAATGGGATACAATTATAGTATAATAATGTAACATCATGTTTCAAAACTGTGGACTAGGGACAACATTGTTTTGTTGGTTTATTTTGGCTTCGATGCAATGAAAGTCACTTCTTTTGTTGGCTCAATCGTTGGTTCATTTGTCGTGTCCATGTTAATTACATGAAAGGTGATTTGTTCAAAGTTCGACAAAATGTCAATTTCCAAAGTAATTGTCGTACATTCTAAAAGAATAATCAAGTTTTATTATAAGAAGCAAAATCACATCTCTGACTAGGAAAAATGTTCAAAATAGTGTTTCGATGTTACATGCTCAATTTAGAAAATACAGATTACAAAAAATACACACATTCTTAACAAAATGATTAATTATGGGGTCAACACATTGCAGCAGTCAATCATAAACATAATGTGTGCTTATATCGGTTTAATAACTTTAACAAATGTTCACACTGAGTAATCAACAATAAAACGTTCGATTATATTAATTGATTAAGCGATGCCGAAATCAAACATTAAATATTACATTTAAATAAAACGAAACTTGCAGCTCGAGTTTACTGAAATAATTGGAGTGGTTATTGTTTTCGTTACAATGTGTATGTAATTAAATACTTAAATAAATATCTCCTGCTGATGTTTTTGGAGTTTTACTATTTTAATGTATTTAATTATTTTATAAGCACAGACGAGTTTGATGGATAAAACGGAACAATGATCAATATGAGTTATTTGTAAGAACAGCTTGTGTATTGCAGTGTGTTGCATTGTATTGTTATAGTCTTTGTTATGTTATAACGCGTGTTGATTGGGTCAACTATAACTGCTTTTTTCAGAGCATTAAATAAATGTTTAATGAATCGCGATATCTGCAGCACGGCAATATATAATTGAGCAAAACTTCAAAGCAATTTCAGTAAAATCGTAAGCATGTTTATATAATATTAATGATCGAGATATAACAGATCATGTTAATAAACTTAGCTATATTATATTTAAAAAAAACACACATAAAACCTGCTAATTTCCCAAGAGTTACGTTTCTGCCTAACGATTGTTAGAATAAATTACGAAATTTAGAACTGATTATTGTGGCTGCCTCGCACAGATTTCTTTTTGTTCTCATAATAAAACCATAAATACACGGGGAATTTTAAGTTGGGATCGATACAATACTGGTCCCTGTGCACAACTGTGAAACATCCATATACGATAGCGCAACTACTCTTAGTTCAGTAGCATAGTCTAGTCGACTGCTAAAATCTTAATATTAAAGCATATCACTCTAAATATTCTGCAATATTTAGAGGTACATGTAAACGAGATGTCATTCACAATTGATACAAACCATGTCACATATATATNACATGTGATAGACCTAATGAACAGGTTAAGTAATTTTAACAAATACATGTACCAACTCCACATGGAGTGCCCACCATAAATGGTTTCGAACCCTTTCAAAATAAATCAGGATGTTAAATCACACGCAAGCCGCGCACAAATACTTAAGAATTATGAATATTTCATATGATTTCACATTCGGAGTTGTGATTAATATTCATATTTTAATGGTATAATTTTTTTTTATTTTTTTTACGTAGTACTTATTGTTTTAGTTTTATTATTTCATTAATTGTCTTATAGCTATACACATAGGGTAGTTTTATAGTGGCTTGTTGATTTTTCTAATCAATCAAGGGTTACTGTGCAAGTTTTTTACGTAGTACTTATAGTATAAGTATAATATAGTAGTTTTATAGTATAATTGAGTAGTTTTGATCGATTTCTTTTGAAACAGTGTTGCAAAATGTATTCGTATCTGCGATACGTCAAATGTTCTTATGTAAAGCGCCTTTGAACGTGCACTCTTGCATGAAAAGGGCGCTATATAAATCCGGTATAATAATAATTATAATATTCATAATACTGAGGATATATTAACCGTTATGCACTTATTTTGATTTATTTGAATAGATATACACATGCGTCTACAGTTCGTGGTTTTTTAACGAATCGCAGACAAATAAATGAACGAACCTCAGACAATAACCGCGTAATTACCCAGAATAAGCCAATTGACGTTACATGCTTGAAGATCAAGCATTGGTTAACATAACTATTATATACATCAAACGATTCTCAAATATAAATCAGTGTCAAGATAATCGATTTCAAACCGTCTTATCGAAACAACACAGGTTTCTGAATTTTTGATATTCAATGACTACAAGTATTGTTATATCTGCTCACATACAACTATATTGAAGACGATGTGTGGCCATATTTTGAAAGGTTTCCCTTTAGCAAATACTATTGGTATAAGCAAAGATAAACCTGAAAAAAAACAACAAGTGAATAGGGAGAATACAAATCTAATTATCAGTGTGGAGTCTTTGATAGCTTTAATGGGACGGATTGCCAATCATTTAACACAACAAACAAGCACTCGACACTGCACGAAAGAATACGACTTAGATAAGTATACAGTGTTTAGGTCACATATAAAGTAAAGAAACGCAATCAGTTTACAGCCGCCGCACAAACAGTTTAATGTAATTGAATGGTTTAGTTTTGTGCCTAGCTCTTTTTCTTTCACTTAACAAATTTAAAACAAACAACAGAAACAAAACAAGCCGGAACAACTCCACTAGGACAATACACAAACATCACACGATATCCCGAAATAAAAGAGACACATTATTTGCTGAATATTCTCGAAAATCTGTATTATTTTAATTTCGCTCATTTCCGTTATATGTCTGACAAGAACGAGCAAGAAATTGTATTTCTTTAAAATTAGAAAATAAAGAGGAAACTAGGTTAGAGTACAAAACAAAGAAGTTCATTTATAAAGCTTGAAACGTAAACCATGAGCCTTGTCGAGTGGTTAAGAAGATCGTTACAAACAAATAAACTTGCCTGGTATTCTATTTATGTCCCTGTCCTCATTACACACGAACGAAAGTACTCAAAAGAAAATGGATGAGAACAACACTTAAATATTAAATGGCGTCAAGAACATAAACAAATGACATACAGTGCGTGATTGCTATATACAACACTGTTGAATATACCAAAGATGTTATTAGATATGATATTATTTCAATAATGCGAATATATTAATGGGAAACACTTATAGTATAATTATGCAACATCATGTTTCTGTGGACTAGAGACAACATTGTTTTGTTGGTTTGTTTTTGCTTCGATGCAATAAAAGTCAGTTCTTTTGTTGGCTCAATAGTTGGGTTCATTTGTCGTGTCCATGTTAATTACATGAAAGGTGATTGGTTCAAAGTTCGGCAAAATGTCGATTTCCAAAACAATTGTCGTTCATTCCAAAAGAATATTTAAGTTTTATTATAAGAAACAAAATCACATCTCTGACTAGGACAATTGTTGAACATAGTGTTTCGATGTTACTTGCTCAATTTAGAAAACACAGATTACACACAATACACACATTCTTAACAAAAAGGTTAATTATGGGTTCAACACATTGCAACAGTCAATCATAAACATAATGTGTGCTTAAATCGGTTAAATAACTATATCAAATGTTCACACTGAGTTATCAACAATAAACGTTCGATCGAATTAATTGATTAAGCGATGCCGAAATCAACCATTAAGTATAACATTTAAATAAAACGAAAGTTGCAGCTCGATTTTACTCAAATAATTGGAGTGGTTATTGTTTTCGTTACAATGTGTATGTAATTTAATACTTAAATAAATATCTCCTAATCATGTTTTTTTGAGTTTTAGTATTTTAATGTATTTAATTATTTTATAAGCACAGACGAGTTTGATGGATAAAACGGAACAATCATCAATATGAATTATTTGTAACAGCTTTTTGTGTATTGCAGTGTGTTGCATTGTATTGTTATAGTCTTTGTTATGTAATTACGCGTGTTGATTGGGTCAACTATAACTGCATTTTTTCAGAGCATTAAATAAATGTTTAATGAATCGCGATATCTGCAGTACGGCAATATATAATTGAGCAAAACTTCAAAGCAACTTCAGTAAAATCGTAAGCATGTTTATATAATATTAATGATCGAGATCTAACAGATCATGTTTATAAATTTAGCTATATTATATTAAGAAAAAAAAACCCACATAAAACCTGCTAATTTCCCAAGAGTTACGTTTCTGCCTAACGATTGTTAGAATAAATTACGAAATTTAGAACTGATTATTTTGGCTGCCTCGCACAGATTTCTTTTTGTTCTCATAATAAAACCATAAATACACGGGGAATTTTAAGTTGTGATCGATACAATACTTGTCCCTGTGCACAATTGTGAAACATCCATATACGATAGCTCAACTACTCTTAGTTCAGAAGCATAGTCGACTGCTAAAATCTTAATATTAAAGCATATCACTCTAAATATTCTGCAATATTCAGAGGTACATGTAAACGAGATGTCATTCACAATTGATACAAACCATGTCACATATATATATATATAATAGTGTAACATTGAACGTTGTCAAAATACAAATGTAACATTTTATTTCAATTAAAACAATCACTGCTTTATGAGCATAATTATGCATTTATTGATGGAGAAGAGTCCATTCTAGATAGTTTTATAAACACAAGACTATTTTTAACATCACCGAATGTTCTCTGTTGTCAACATATATTGTTATGCGCCATCCGTATTTGCTATAGTGTAGATAAATTTAAAGTCCCATTAACGCTCAAAGTCAACGAATATTTCGTAAAATACAATTATAACATAAACAATCAGTGTTCCTTATAGCAAAAGCCAAAAT